>VXAV01006681.1:45918-61258 GCA_013399715.1 Alectura lathami | reverse complement strand
ATTCAGTTTTTTTTTTTTTTTTTTTTTTTTTTTTTTTTTCACAGTGAGGGGACTGTTTTGCATTTAGGCTTTCGTGTCATGTTCTGTGCCAGTGCTAGCATTTAATTTTGTTTTGATGTTTGTTTATTTTTTTTGAAAGCTGCATGGCAGGTCCTGGCCTGAGCGCTTCTGGGGGAATCTGGTTCTCAGCTGCACATGGCTCCTGGAAGCGGGCTCTGGGGATGCCCCTGTGGGGCAGCGTCTTGGTGGGCATCCTGCAAGGATGGCCAGGATGTGCTGGCCGTGCACCCCACGGCAGGCAATGTGCTGCTCTGCGGGGCATGCATCCCACTGCAGGGCATGCATCCCGCTGCAGGGAGCGTATCCTGCTGCAGGGCATGCATCCCGCTGCAGGCAGCAGGCCCCCTCTCAGCAGCCGCCGTGCATTAGCGTGGAGATGTCAGGCTGCACCCAGCCTGTGTCCTTGCGACACCCAGGCAATCTGGAGACCCAAACCGCATCGCTTTCTGCTGGAAGCTCTCCAGGTGCTAATGAAATATTTGTGAGTCAAGGCATCCAAGGACTCTGTAAGGAAAGGAACTGTTTGTATGGTGAAGATGAATTTGAGGGGAACATTGTATTAGAGAGCATGCTGTTGTAAAACATCAGGTTCAGAAGAGGCCAGTGCCTGATTTCGCTCCTGTGCAGAAAGGCACCAGCACCAAGCTGGAAAGCAAAGCATCTCCTCACCTGCATGCAGAGCGCTGCGCTGGACTGGGGTCCTCCTGAAGATGAGGTCTGCTGTGACACACGGCATTTGCTTTCCAAAGCAGCATCCTTGCCCTCCGTGCTGGTGTTTCCTGCCCCTTGCAACCTCCCAGTTTTGCTAGGAGATGCAATGCGCTGCCTGCCACCAGCGTGCACAGCTGCCACCGGGCGAGGAGGTGTTTGGGGAAAACTTTGCAGCACCCAGCAGAGAAAAAAAAACTCATCCAGGTTGGAAATCCTTCCCCTGGGCTGCAGGATGGATCCTGCACCGCACTCAGCTGGGCGCCTCACCTGCTCCAAGGGCTGGTCCTGTTCCCAACACCAGGCTCTGAGTCAGGTTTGAGTTTCTCTCAGCTTTCCTTTTGAAATAACAGAAGTGTCAGCTCTGGTTCACAGGCTGGTCAAGGTTTTAATTCTGCCCTAACTTTATAAGGCAATTTCATGAATTATACAGTGTGGTAACAGAAGGAGCTAAATAAAGATGCAACACTAGCTGTGTTTAATAAATACACCCTCGCTATCCATGGAAGCTATTTGCAAGTCAAAAATATGGCACATGATGCTATAGCTGCCGATTGCAAATTATTTAGACTACAGCTTGGTCAGCACTATTTTATGCTAAATCTCATCCACTAAAAATAAAAGGAGGCGGCCACACAGGGAGCTGCAAAGCAGAGGAGCCCCGCCGCGAGTCCCTGGCGCTGGGGATTTCGTTCCCAGATAGGCACTCAGTGGGAAATCAACGGGGTTGTGCGAGGGGGGCTGCGAGGCGTTAATAAGGGAAGGAAGCGTCTAGCTGCGAGGACGCCTTGGCAGTTTGCTCACGCAAATGCCAGCTTGGTCTGCTCGCACGCCCAAACTTGGTTCTGCTGCGGCTCCTGGCTGGCTCAGAGCTTCCCTGCAGGAATACAGACGGCCCTGGCGTGGGATGAGCTTGGAGGTGTTGGGAGGGAACTGCCACGAGATGGGAGCACGTCCCATGTCTCGTTACCTGCTGGCAGACCGTCGCTGTGCGATGGGGAATGTTTGCAGCTCCGGGTTGTTCGCAGCTCTCTGCCTTTGGCTTGCAAGCGTGAAGCCAGAAAGGCGTTCGTAAAGTAGGCTTGATGATGTGAGTGATTGATGGAGCAGCAATTCTGTAAATAGGGTTTAAACTTTAAAAGATTTATTTGTTTTCCAACTGGAAGTCATCCTGGTGGTACGCAACGTGTATACCACGCAGGTTAATTATGCTATTTATATATAAGATAGATTGTTCAGCGGGCAG
The DNA here is from genome assembly GCA_013399715.1 of Alectura lathami. NCBI lineage: Eukaryota > Metazoa > Chordata > Aves > Galliformes > Megapodiidae > Alectura > Alectura lathami. Next base: position 59,244 of record VXAV01006681.1, on the reverse strand, counting down.
CGTGCCAGCGCACCAGTTTAGCTCCATGCTAACATTCGCTAAGAGACTTTTTCTCCCCCTGGAAGTTTTGCAGGGAGCTCCTATAGCCCCGCCAGCCCTGGGGGATGTGTTCTGAGCCAAGCGTAGCACCGCTTGGGTGCCCCTCAAGGCCGGGCCACGTTCCTGATTTCTTGCTGGGATTTCTCTTTGTTCCCCCCTGCCCTCCTTGCGCTGAGGCAGGCGAGAAGCAGGACGATGCGCCAGGTTTTGAAGTGCTGGCAGCCTGCTTTTCAGACGCCTCCTTTAAAAACCCCTTCGATCCTGCAGCCTTCAGAAGTCCCCCCTTCTGCCAAGCCTTTGCTTTAATTTTGTCCTTTGTTCCGCTCCCTTTAAGCCCGGTCCCCTTTCCATTATCCCTGCCAGAGGAATCCCAAGTACAAAGCTTCCCAGCAGCGGCTGCTCCCTCCCTCCCCGCCTCTCTCCCTCCAGCATCCTCCACCGTTGCGTCCCCTCGCTGCTCCACGGCTGCCCCCAAGCTGCCCCTCTGCGTCTGAAGCTGCAGACCACCGCTGCCCCACACGTGCACGTAGGGTTTGAATTCGCACAGTCCTTGGATCCCGGGCTCTGGAAGGCTTTTGCTCTCACTTTCAGCTCGAGCCTGGATGTGGTGGATAAGGCTGACTCCCAGTGGCTCGCGCTCATTGACTCAAGATCCGCACTCTGCTTCCTGCTCAGGCGAGGGATTGCAGAAGCACTCTGCTCTTGGATCGTCTGCCTGTGCACATAAGTAGATTTTTATCCTTTCCTTCCAGATGCTGCAGTTATAAGTGCCCGTGCACATTTTGTTACGGTTCCCCAGATAACAGCATTTGGAGTAGCACTCCTTCAGAAAATCCATGCAAAACCATCTGTGATTTTCTGCTCTTGGACGGATAATTGGATTGTAGTGGAGGGCGGGCTTGCGGCTTGGTTTTGTTTCCTCGCCTCAAAGCCTGACGGTGCTTGCAGCCAGGCAATGAGAGAGTCAGGCAGCGGGGAAGAGCCAGTGCAGCCCTGGCTGCAGGTGAGCAGCTCCGTCCCACAGCCCCGCTCTGCCTCGGCTGCCTGCACACATCCTCGTTAAGGAACCTCATTTTTTTTCCTGCCCAGAGTTTGGTCCCATGTTTTAAAGCACCCATTAAAAAGCTGCAGAATGGCTTTGATATCAGTTTAGTATCTGTGATAAGTTCCTTCGGGGCAACCCGGCTTTATTTCTGCAGATTCATTCAGAATTGGGTAACGGTGGTGTTTTGAGAATAAAATCTACAGACAGGGCAAAACCACCACAGCCTTCCTCACCCTCCTTCCCTTCCAAAATTCACAGGGAGCTGTTATTGCCACCAAGCTCAAAGTGCTACCGGGGGCCACAGCTCCAGACAGTCACAGGTCTGCTGCAGTTTCAGCCCAGCAGACGTGCTGGTGGGCTGCTGGTCCAAACAAGCAGCAAGGATGCTTGCAGCGGGGCAGGGCTTGGAAGCGCTGGTCCTGCTTCCTGGGTTCGCAGAATGCAGGCAGCTACACCACTATGGCCTTTAAATGTAAAAATTAAATAAAGCACAATGCAGTGAGCCAAGAACCAGTGGGGATTTGGATGGGGACGCGAGTCGGTGACAATCCCGGCACACTGTGCACGGCCTGCACGTGGCAGGATGCAGCCAGCGAGGCCAGGGCTGCACGGGCATCACAGCAAGGTGCAGGTGAGCATGGTTATAAATGCATTTCTTTCTTCTTTCCTTTCTTTCTTTCTTCTTCTTCTTCTTATTATTATTATTTTTAAGGAAAAACCATCTCTTGGTCTTTTTCCCCTCTGGCCCAAGGAGCCACCAGGAGCTGTTTGCTGCTGACACGGGGACTGTCACAGCACTCCTGCCCACCTGATTTATTGCCTCTGCTCAGCACGCAGAGAAGGGGATCCTTCGCTGGAGGAGAAGCTGGCAGCTCAAAGCAATCTCTTGGAAACCTCCAGTGCTCGGTGAGAGCCTTCATTTGAAGGAGCAGAGAGAGAGGAGAGGAAGAAGCTGCAGCAGGGAAAGGGGAAGAAGAAAAAAGCGGGCACCTCTGAGGCACTTCAGAGCTGGAACCCAGCCAGGTGGGCGCTGGTTCTGCTCCGAGGGGCTGGACAGGGGCCTGCAGAGAGAATGCGTGGGGAGTTCTGCATGTGCCGAAAAGCAAACAGAAGAGCCAGCCTTTTTTTTTTTTTTTTTTTATATTTTCAGAATTACAGGAACCAGAGATGGAAACGACCTATCAACTCATCTTTCTGCTCCCCTCCAGAGTAAAGCTGGCTTGCTCCCCCAAGGAGATTATTTTTAGCCCTCTGTTGAACACAGTTTTTGATGTCTCATGAGACGCGGTTTCTTTTCCAGGGATTTAGATGTAGGAGCGATAAACCAGGTTCCGCCAAAGGATGGCTTGACCCGGAGATGAAACAAGGATCAAAGCTTTGCTGTGAGGTTCAGAAATGTTTGCCTGCGTGTTTTCCTGGCTCTGTAACGTGCTGCTGCATCTCTCCACAGCGCGCTTTGCCTGGGAAGGAAGCAGAGGCAATGAAGCCCCATTTCTCCGGGGACTTTTGTTCTTACACAAGTGGAGAAATGTGACAACTGCTCTGCAGGAAGCTTTACACAGGGCACGCTCAGTGGCATTTATGGAGAGAACAAGAGGCCTGTAGCGTCTGCCAGGCGACCAGCACACACACCCCAGCGCAAGGAGGCGAGCTCTGCCCAGGGGCAATTTCTGGCCCCACCTTTGGGTGAGGTGCAGCTCCGGGGGCATCTGGTGGCTCAGCGCCCAGTGGGGCTTCGGGGAAGATCTGAGCTCTTGGACACGCGGCAGATTTTAGGCTTGCCTGGAATTCGTGCTGCAGCCTCGGCCTCTCGATGGGGCTGGGCACTGCTTGCAGCAGCACAGCTCTCCCTGCAGTGCTGCAGCCCCCCCTGCGCAGGGCTGCTCGGCTCCTGCAGCGCTGCAGCGTGTTGCAGAGCAGGGCCGCACGCTGGGCTGCCTCCCACCGCCCCTCTTCCTCCTTCCTGCAGCTCTCTTTGGTCTTGGAATTAGAGTGGTCTTCAGCCTGCGCGTGTTTCTGCTCCGTGGGCTGGAACACGCCGTCCGAGAGGGGTCCTGCTCCCCAGCTGCCCCTGGCGAAACCTGCTGGGCTCGCCCGGAGTGTTGCAAACAGTTTGCAAATGGTTTCGGTGGCGGTTGGAGCGCGAGGGGGAGGGAGGAAAGGGGAGGGCTTGCACTTGGATGCCGGCTCTGCAGTGATTGTTTGCAGGCCAGTAATTCAGGCTGCAGACAAGGCCCCATTGACGCTCCCTCGAACACAGAGCGGTTCAGTTGTTAACCCTGGAAAATCGGCTGCTGTGCAGCGCGGGGCCGGACCCCGGGCTAAAGGGAAGCTGGTGCTGGTCTGGGGCAGCCCCTGCAGCGGTGCGGGGCTGGGGGGCTCGGGGAGGTGGGCTTGAGCCTGGGGCACCGCGCGACGGCTGCAGGCTGGCTGTTGGCAGCGGCGGCAGCAGCCGGGAGGTTTGCAAAGGGGGAAGCGTGGTAGCACCAACACGCAGCACAGCAGCTGCGTGGGTGCAGGGTGGGTGGCACGCTGGGGACCAGAGCTCTGCTCCGGGGGCTGCCAGAGGCGGCCATCCAGCAGCAGCACGTGGGATGTAGCAACAGCCGAAATCACGCACGGGTCTAATTCACGGCAGCAAACCGATGGAGGCTGAGCTGGAGCAGGATCTCGGCCCTGCCACCCCGGGATTCCCAGCACAGGGAGACCAGCAATCACCCACGCTGTGTCCATGTCGGGTCTGGGGCTTTCCTCCCGCGTTCCCCTCGATCCTTCCCCCCTCACGGCTCGGAGCAGGAGCAGGAGATGCTGCCTGCAAGCAGCAGGTCTCTGCCCAAAATCCCCCTCTGAAACCTGCACTGGGAGATTTAATTTTACATGGCTGTGCTTAGCCCAAAAACATTAGCTTAACATTGTCGCGGGGTAAGTCAACAAGGATGGAAAAATCGGCTCCATTCTGCCCTCTCCTCTTGCACCTTGGAGATGGAACTGGAGCCACGCTGCTAAGTTGCAATGATTTATTGGTGGGCTGAGGAGCTGGGTTTTAAATACTGCATCTTTGGGATGCTGGCAACCTTGCTTCCTATAAATCTTAACTAGTATTCCTTAGCCCTTTTATGCCAGCTGCTTTCATGTATTCAGAACCTTTTCCGTGTAGTAGCCTGTGAAAATATTGAAACGGTGCCCAGAGCAACACCAGGATATGAAGGGGAAAACTTTAAGATGTTTTGTAACTATTTTTTAACAGAACCTGCCAAATCTTAATTTTTCCAGTTTACAAGTAAGAGCCTCTAACCATCTGTTTGCTGTCAACCGATGTTTGTTTGGAAGGGGATTTTATGATTTTTTTCCATCTTGCACTCCTGTTCTTACAACTAGTTTACTGAACTTCATAAATGTCAGCTTTCACAGTTGTTTTGTAAGCCAGTTATGATTTAGGATTTAATCAAAATTGAGCAGTCAGTGTCTTTAATCAGTCTGAATGCAGATCAAAAACAAAAGAAATGGAGAACTGAAAAATGAAACACTTAATGTGTCCCAACAGCCTTTGAAAGTGCCTTATTTCCAACATAATAGCTACCAGGAATCATTATAACAAACTTTAAAAAAAAAAAACCCTCCGAAAATGCTTGTTGTGTTTTTAAAGATAAAAAGAGCTGAGGCAATTTAAGGCTTAAAAGCAACTCCAACCTTTTATCTCATTAAGTATTAAAAATAACCCAGCGTCAGGCACCGTGCAGCACGGACAGCTCTCAGCGCTTGGCGGCGGCACCCACATACTGCTCTGCTCCCCCCACCGCCGGTGCCGGGGCCACCCCATGCTCCCCACGAGGATTTTGGCGTCCCCTTGCACCCTGGCCACGCACAACTGCTCTGCAGCCCCCGCGGTGCAACTGAGCCCCACCGGTGCGGGTGGGCGGCTGCAGGTGGGAGATGCAGCTCGCTGGATCTGTGTGGAACTGCGTGGGGAGGAAGACAGCGGTGCCTGCCAGCACCTTCGAGTTCAAACCTTCAAGTTCTGCCTTGCATTGCAGGGCTTTGCTTTTTCTCTCCCTTTCTTTTTTTTTTTTTTTTTGCCCACCCCTACCCAGTTTGCCCACCCAAGCCGGGATGCAGCTGGGTGGAACTCAGAGCAAGCCCTCACCGAAGGGACGAGCTGCTCCTGAGCCCTGCAGGGAGCTTCAGAACGATGCTGGGCCTCGGGGGGCTCTTAGTGGGCATGGGGGGAAATAACCCATCTGGGGGTGCTGCAGATTTTCATCCCCGGAGCGCTGAGCAACCGCTCGGCGCAGAGACAAAACAAAAGCTGGGAGGCTTGAAGGCGCTGCTGGTGCAGGCCGGCGGAGTCGGAAGAGAGCCCTTGGAACAGGAGGCTGCCGCTGAGCAGACGCCTCCTGCTTTTCATGAGAACATCCCACTTGTGCTGCAGCGTCTCCTTCCGATAAATGTTTTGATTTAGCCTCCGTGTTCGTGTAGCAACAGGAAAACATCATCCCGGGCTGACGTTCTATTCCACTGGAAATTATCTCTTGGATGAGACGCAGGAAAGAGTGGATTTGAGCTGTAAATAGAACCCCATTTGTCTTCTGAAATATTTGTTCTCCTGCCTGGGGCAAGGGGAGGCCGAGGAGTGTCCTGCCTGCTCCTGGAGCACAGGTTTACCAGGACAAGGTGACGCGATGTGGGGCAGTCAGGGTGAGGCCATCGCATCAGAAATGTGCCCAAGGGACAGCGTGGGGCAGTGCCAGCCCGGAGGGCTTTGGGCAGAGCACCCGGTTGCTGGAGGCCCCTGCTCTCACAGCTCCGTCACCCAGGGTCCATCCTCTGCCCTCGCCCTTACCCCGGTCCTGCATCACTTTGCTGTTGATTTCACCTCAGTTCAACCCTTTCAGCCTTAAACCATACCAGCGAGCCACAGGGTTTCAGGCACACGGGGACTACAAGGGAAAACAGGACGTTAGCTCCTGAAAGACGCGAACGGCCGAAACTGCAGACGCCCCCAGGGCATCCAAATGCCGAGACGCGTTTGTGACCTGTCGGAGTTTGTCTGGAGGGCTGCAGGAAGGAGGCAGGCGCTGGGTGTGAGCGCACTGCACAGCCCCTCGCGTGCTGCAGCTGTGCCACGCAGATGTGCCGGCAAATTAGCGGGGCCTTCCTCATTGCTTTGCTGACACTCGGGGACTTCTGGCCCCCAAGATCCCGGCTGCGCTGGAGACCGCGCTGGTGACCTCTCACTGATGGTTTTGCTTGGTGGTTTCCCATAATCCGGTAATTTTTGTCCCAATTAAAGCTAGGCTTCATCTGATTTCCTCTTGCGAGCAGCCCTGCTGGGTGACGCGGGGAGGGCACAAAGCGCTTCCGTGGGGCTGGGCTGGGGCTTTGCAGACACGAGGGTGGTGCAGATACGTGGGTGCACCCCAGCACGAGGGCTGGAGCACCCATGTGTGGGGCTGTGGAAAACGCCACAGAAATGGAGCCCCAAGGGCACCTGCTGCCCATGGGTCACCAGAGCTGGGTGCTGGGTGCAGGTTTGGGTGCTGGTAAACGTTCCCCATTTCAGGAAATCGGGGGGGTTTATTCCTGCCTGAAGTCCCGGCTCCCTGTCGCCTGGCCTTGCTACAAACAGCCCGCGTTGGGCTGCTTCTACTCTATAAAACTCCCTCTGAATCTAGGGAAATGGGTTTTTAAAATCAGTTTTAAAGGCCCCCGGGGGCTCCGCATATTCTCACAGGCCTCCCTCTTTATTTGTCCCCTTATTGTAATCCACTCCACTTCTGATGTATGGCTGCAGCCGACCATCTGGCTCTCATCACACCTTCTGTTGACTCACTGCTCAACAAAGGGGCTGAGATGAGTCCCAGATGTTTCGCCGTGTCAGCGCTCCCTCGGCCGCGTACTTTTATGGAGGGGGTTAAACCGAGTTAGGTCGTAATGTTGGGGGACTGCCTGAGTGTTACCTTTGGGTTCGGGGCACGCGGGGGCTCGCATGTGCGTGCTTCCTGCCGCTCCTTGGAGATGCTGGATTTTTGTAGAAAAAGTGCACGAGGCAGGGCTTCCCCGTGGGCTGTTGCATGCCTGGAACACACGTGGGAGGTGTGGCCCCGTTGCTCCGTCTCCTACCGAGCTGGTCGTGGTGGGTCCTTGCTGCTCTGCTCACCGACATGCCCCTGTGAATGTCACCGGGAGCATCTCGGTGTCCTCACCACGCCTGGCACCCCCATGGCTGCCACCTCCGGCAGTGGGACAAGCTGGGACCCTGCCAGGGGGACAGCCACCGGCCGTGGGCTGCTGCTGGGCCCCAGGACATCAGAGCAGGGCGGTACAGAAGCAGGCAGCTGGCTGGCATCGTTAGCAGCTCCGCAGCCTGATTCCAAGCCCTTTGATGCTCTCTGAGCACTGAGGGTTCATCTTTTTGTCATTGATATAACGTGTTTATCTAAAAGGGAATCTAGTTTTCATTATTGCAGATTCGGGGGCTTTTTGCTCTGCATCACAACGAGGTGGGAAGCAGCTATTGTGGGCTGCTGGAGCCTCTCTGGAGAGGCTTCTCTTTAAAATGCCCTCTGCAAATATTCGTGTTAGACAAAACAGCTCTCCTGCCCGAAGGCATTTCCATCCCCAGCGAGGGGAGCGGAGGAAGGCAGCATATCAGAGAGTCAGGATTTCTCCAAGGCAAATGAATCTGTTCTCATCTGGTTTTCCTCTTTGATGCATTTTTATGTTAAGGACTCTAAGTGCTCTTTTAATAGTTCTGGCCCTGTCGGAGAAGCTGATGTTTCTTTGCTTTCTTGTTTCTTCCAAACTTCCCTCCACTAGGCTCCCTGACAGCTCCCTCTCCTTTCCAAGCCTGTCTGCCTCGCTGAGCCTGAGCTGGGAATATCTGTAGCATCCAACAGCGATGCCCAAAAACGCAGCGTGCCGAGTTATTTGCCTCAGCGACCAGGGGCTCCCAGGAGAAGCCCAGGCTCGCGATGGCAACGGCCCAAATCTGCAAGATCTGTCTGCTGTGGGGCGCTGGGCCCCCAGGCTGGTGGCTGCAGGACAGCGTGGAGCTGAGCAGGGTCGCCGGGCGCCGCTGCTGCAGACACTTTTTGGCAACAAGCTGAGGCATGAGCTCGGTTTGAGGGTGACCTTCCCCACGAAGCACCCGTGCCCCTGCCAGCCCGTGCAGGTGGAGGTGGATGGAGGTCTCCTGTGCCACCAGAAGCGTTCCGCATCAGAGCGCACCCACCAGGAAGGCTTGGCTTTGGTTGCTTGGAAGAACACTTTCCCTGGCCTCCTTCTTGCGTGTGGGCTGGGTTTTTAATTAGCTTTTTTAAATGTGATTTTGAACTCTTTGTCTCTGATGGAGTCTGCTCGCATTTTTATCTCAGTTTAGAATGCACAAAGCTCGACTATTTTGTTCTCAGAGTCAGCTGGATGATCAAGGTTTTTACAGTCTACTAAATTATTAAAGGAAACTCAGTTACTCACTAAATATTATTGCTTCCAACCTGTCAGGGAGAAGATCACAGTAATATTTTGTTAATTCAAACATCTTTCTCTTTCTCAGAGGCCGCTGATGACAGGCAAAGAGCTTGCATAATATACAAAGGTGCTTGTTACGGCAGGAGGACATCATTAATGCTAGCAGGAGCAAGAAGGCCGCGCACCGAGAGGCCCTGCAGCTGGCTGGGATTTTGGATGTCCTCAGCTCGCTGGGGCTTTGGATGAGCATCTTGGGCACCGGGCTGTGGGGTGCCCTTGTGCATTGGGAGAGGTTTGGTGCAAAAAGGGGGGAGCTGCATCCAGCTCTGGCTTTAAGGTCCCTTCCCCCCCAACCGTCCTGTGATGCCAGGATTCTGTAACGCTGCGGTGCCCCCCACGAGCGCTTCCCGTGGAGCACCAGGCGGCCAGCGGGGAGCTGAGCATCCCCTGATGTGGTGCTGTCCCCGTGCCCAGCCACGACGCTGGGTGGCCAGATGGGAACGCAACATCTGGCCAGCTGCAGCCGGAGGGTTTACCAGCATCAGGCCCACGCTGCAAATGTCCCCAGCCCCACAGGTGGGAACGGGCCACCCCAGGGACGGGTGGCTTGTCTCTTGCTGGACAGGGCAGCTGGGACCCGCTGGCAGGTCACAGCAGGGGCTGCTCGGCCGAGGAAGCCCCCAGCGAGGCGCTGCCACGCACAGCCTGGGGCTCCTGCGGCTGTGTGGCAAGTTGTGTTTTCACACCAATGTTTTTGGTTTTTTTTTTCAAGTCATTACAAGCTAAACAGCTCAAACAGCCTTCAAGGTGAAATCTGCTTTTCATTACTCTGTAAGGGCACTGCGGCTTCATTTTCATAAGTTGCATTACCATATGCAGCATTACAGTGCTTTGCTCCGCTACATATTGTCAACATTAAATAACCTCTTTTTGTGGTTACATCATAAAAATTCTTTAGATCTTGGAAGCAGACTGTGAATATTTGCATATGTATATCCTTAATTTTCGCAGAACAGGCTGGCTACCAGATGGGTGAACCAAATCAGCCTCCAACATTTATCTGAAAGTTAGACGTTTTCCTGTGTTGTTAACCGCAGAGGAAACTAGGTGGTTTGCAGCCACGCTGAGCCGCTGCCAGCCCCTAACCTTGGAATATTTTCACAGGGAGGGGGGAGAGGGAGGGAGCCTTTTCCTTCGAACCAGATGGCCGTATGGAATCAATAAAAGGCAGTTTCCAAAGTTTGTTTACTTAACATTGAATATAATATGCCTTTGTGGTCCCTCTGTGCTGCGGAAAAATGCGATCCAGCACCGAGCTAATGAGGCGAGCACCGCGGCTCCGGCCGGTGCCTTTTGCACNTGTTGGGGCCCATGGTTTTTTTTTTTTTTTTTTTTTTTTTTTTTTTTTTTTTCCTTCTGCAACTCCAGACTGGTACCTGGGGGTGTGAGGATGCTGGCTGGGGTATAAGGATGCAGCCATGCAGCCATGCACCCAGCCACGTCCCGGGAAGCTGCGCAAGAGCAAGGCCGGGCTTTGCTGCGTGTGCGAAATATCCGAAAGCTTGTAAGGTATTCGTCTTGTGCCGTAATTATTTTTCAAACATCCCAAATTATATGAGTAGTACAGCAAAAACAATGTCGGCTTGTCTTTAAGACACAGACTCTCATTACGGAAATCTGTCATCTGTTAATTCATTAGAGCCCTGACAGAGAGAGCTTAGATCAAAACTATTTTAAATGATTCCTGATGACACACAATGGCAAATTTCAGCCATTATTCCGGAAATGTAACCATCATTCTTTCTGCTGGATTCAACAAGGGTCCTTCCTCTGATATTAATTGACTTGTAAGTAGTTGCACATGTTGTTGTTGTGCTGTTGCTCAGATCTCTTGCTGGAAATGCGCAGCGAGCTGAGCGAGAAGCCTTGGACTTGTCAGATCTCCCCGCCCGGCCCCGCACAGTGGCGTGGAACCGGGGCACTGCTGACGCTCCGGGCTGTGCTGCCTTCACCTGGCTGCATGGGCACGGAGTGTCTCGCCGTTTGCCTCCATGAGAAAAAGAATAAAACCACTACACATCTGTTTTCTTTTTTTTTCCTTTTTTTTTTTTTTTTGTTTGTTTCCTGAAGATCCAAGCCAGCATTTCAAAGCAGATTCCAAATTTATTTTGCTCTCTTCATTTCCACGATAGGCCACAGCTTCTGCAAATGCAGACAGACGAGGTGGTCGGACAGGCTCTGCGCAGCGATTGCTGTTTGTGAATTGATTTGTGAAGCAGCACTGTCACTGCTCAAAGCAAGATGTAGAAGCCGGGCAGTATTTGCCATTTGCAGGTTTTTCCTCTCACATTTCAGGCTCGTTCAGGCTCTGAGCCCTTGGCTGATGCGGGGCAAGTGGTGGTGGTCCTGTGGTGCTGGAAAGCCACGTGTGTCCCCACGGGTTTTGGTGGCTCAGGTGACAAAGCTTGGATACTGCCCCTGTGCACAGAGAAACGTGGTGCTGGGAACCTGGAAAAAGTGGAAGAAAGCCAGCTCCTGTCCTTAATGCAGCCTCTGCATCTTCCCACCTGACTGAGATGTGCTCCCCAGCACCACCACTGTGCACAGGGAGCAAGGCTGGGTGCTCCTGGGGCCCCCCTGCATGTCCCAGCTGAGCGTCCTGCAGCTGAGCCCGGCTGGCCCCAGCTGCAGCCCCACCTGGGCACTGCTCTGGGCCCGTGTCCCCGGCCCTTTCGGGGCATTCCCCCTCTGTTTCCAAACATTCCTGCTGGTGTGCCACAGAGCATCTTTGTTCTTGTTGACTAACCCGGGCCAAGGCTGTGGCGTAAGGTTTTTCCGCTGCTGTGGGAGGTGCAGCCCTTGCTGCTGGCTGCTCCAGCGCCGTTCCCTTCCCATGCACCGGGTACCTGCTGCTGCCCTCGCTGCTTTCCCGGGTCGTATCGGGAAGCCTCCAGGCACTAATGGAGGCTTGCGAAGGAGGGAAAGAGGTTTTGTGTGTAGCCAAAAGTATGTGGTTTGCTCTGTTAGAGTTGGCTCTGTACTTTTTCCAAGTATATGAAAATCCTGCTCAAATGATGCGTGAGTTTCTTATGAACTGGGCTGAGAGCCGGTAAATTGCTGTCTTTAATTAAATACCTCGATTTACTGAGCTTGAGGTGAAGCCAAGTACAGCGAGCAGGCTGGTTTTATAAATTACAAGAAGATGAGAAAACCAACAATGATCCATAAACTGTTGTAGGACCCAAACCAAAAAAACAAAGGGGGTGTGTGGGATTTTAATGCTTTTTTTTTTTTTTTTTTTTTTTTTGTAATAGTGCTGCTGGATCCCATCCCTGCTTTTGGCCTGGTCCAGAAGGGAAGGATGCTGCAGTGGGTGCAGGTGAGAGCTGCAGGGGGGTGCTGAGCCCTAGGGGCTGCCTGCTCCTGCACGGCCACTCCAGCAGCCCTGCACCCCTGCAGCTGGGATTTTCTGCTTTGCACGCTGCTAGGAGCAGTCAGCGCTGGACTTGCCACCGAGGGTCGAGCAGGGACAGCAGCTCCCCAGGGTCCGTCCCGCTGCTGCCGGGTGCTCGTGCAGGGACAGAGCAGCTCGCGGGGCACAGCAGGGCACCCACGAGCTGGGCGCAGCAGCAGGGCGCAGGCAGGCTCGGCTGCAGTGCCTGAACCAGCCCAAACCCTCGGGGGGAGCGGAGCTGGGTGCAGGGCGCCTGCCTCCAGCTCATTTACCTGCGGCTGCCTCGCTGTGTGCGGGCATAACTCTCCTGCACATAACTCAGTGCCTTCGTACTTCATCATCCTTTAAATAGCGCAGCAGAGCGGAGAAATAATTATTCTTTTTGGCTGGCTAGGGTTGATTCTAAATCTGCACAAGCAGTTCGGGGACTTTCAGTGCTGGAGTCAGCGATCTTCTGACTTTGTGACTTCAGAGGGGGACAAGTGGTTTGCCTTCCTCTTCTTTTTTTTTCTTTACAATGTATGATGACAAAGATATAAATCTGTGGCAGCCCTGCAGCATAAATAGCCATAATGCAGCCTGCCTGCTCTGCCACCCGTGACCCATGAGAGGTCTGCACAGCTTTCTTTTCATCTGTAAAATTGCTCCAGCTGCCTGTGACCGGCGTTGGCAGGAAGCAAACCAGCGCCTTCTCCCCATCCCTTACTGGGGTGCAGTGCAGCATCTCCTTGGGGCAGCCAGGGCCGTGGGTTCTCACTGGGTGTGCATGCTGTGAAGTCCCTGCTGTATTTCAGACTGAACATTTTTCTGCAGAGCATCTCCAGTGCAGCGCTCGTCGTTTCTCCGTTTGCACATCTTGCCTTTCACCGGTGCCCGAGGGATGCAGAATATGGGGTGGCCCCCTTTTCAGGTGCTGGGATTGCCCAGAAAAAAACAGGGGTGTGCGTATGGGAAAATCTGAAGGACGAGCAGGAGCTGGAGGACTGTTGGGGATGGTACAGGAGCAGGAGCCAAAATAAGCACCCCACGTTACAGGGCTGAGCCTGGTACCAACAAACCCCCCCAGGGATGTCCCTTCTGGCCGGGCAGGGTGAGCAGGGTGTGTCCGGCTGGTGCCTGTGAAGGGAAGGATGCTGCAGCTCTGCTAATGAGATCATTTGCTGAGCCTGCCCGTGTGGGGCTGCAGCTCTGGGAAGGAGCAGATCCTGCTGGTGCTGGCAGAAAGCTGCAAAAACATCAAGCAGGGTGTTTACAGGGCTTTTTTTTTTCTTTTTTTTTTTTTTTTTTTTTGTGTTTTTTTTTTAGGGCCCAGATTTAAAGA
>VXAV01006681.1:18227-45814 GCA_013399715.1 Alectura lathami | reverse complement strand
GTGTGAGGAGCCGTGCCCAAGGGCTCGGTGCAGGAGCGGCTCTGCCTCTCCAGGCCAGGCTCTGCAGGGCGATTTCTCTTTCTCCTGCAGGGCGGGATGGGGGCCGGGCTGGCTGCAGAAGGGTTTGTGGCTGGGGCCAAGGAGCCATGGCCCCATCCCTCTGTGCTCCTCCAGGATGGGAATGCTGGGCGGGTCCTGTGCACAGGGAGGATGCATGGAGCTAACTAAATGAGCAGTGCAAGCAGAGGGGGTGCTCAGCACCCTGGGCCACGGAGGTGCGGCGCTTCCCGGGATAACTGAGTCCACAGCTGCACCTGGAACTCCTCTGGAGACAAAATGCAAATGTCTGGAGGCTTCCCTATCTGCAGGCATCGGGGGAGTCTGCACTGCAGCCTCTGAAACCTCTGTGATGGAGCAGGTCCTGTACCAGCCCCAGCGCGCACCCCAGTGATGCCCTGAGCACGGGTTGCAGAGGGAGGCCCTGCTCAGGGCAGGCAGTCCTTTCCCTCTGCTGGGCCTTTTTTCCTCTTCCGAGCATTCTCCCTTGCAAGGCCATGCAGGTCCCATTTGGCAGGGGAGGACAGTGGAGGGGGGCAGCTGGTATCGCTGCCCCAGGGACACTGTGCTCACGCTCAGCGCCTGGAGGAGGCATCAGCAACTTTCCAACACACGCTGGAAATCTTTGCCCTGGCTGTAATTTGTCTTAATTTGGGCAAAGCAAATAAGCTGAGCTGCCGACTCGGTGCAGCTGCTGCTGAGCTCCAGGGGGGAGCAACAGGGAAGCTACAAACCCGAGCTGGTGTCTGGAAAGCCCAAGTCTCGGGGCCAGGCTCACTGCCTGCATTTAGGGCCAATGCAAGACTGAACCTTGCAGGTTCCAGGCAGTGCAGCCAATTAAACCCCTCGCTCACCCGTCCTTCCTGGTGCGATTACCATCTCGTGCCCTGTGACTCGCAGCTATGAGTAAGCCAAATTCAATTTTATAGAGAGTGTGCAAAGTGAGCTGTAACTGGGGAACAGTTCCGTGCGTGCCGTCCCTCCCCAGCCTGACAACCAGCTTTACTGCCCAGCAGGGAATAGACTGATCGCTCGTTTACGGCTGCAATCATCTCCCTGTTACAGCATTAGGAAGGAATGAGCACCAAAAGCCATTATAATTAAGATCTCTCTGGAGCTGACAGTAGAAATAGATGGCATGTGGAGCTGGAGCTCTGTGGCTCAGCTGTTTCTTTTCGAGCTGTCACTGGAAAATTACAGAGGCTGACAATCATATTTTTAACGTGGCCGTGCTAAGTAGCACACATCCAGCTCGCGCGGTGGAAGCGCGGCTCGGCGCAGCGCGGGCACCTCATTGGGCACGGTGTGGGCAGAGCCCTCCGCAGCCCTCCGAAACCCCACCCTGAGCACGTGCTTGCTGCAGGGCTGGGGGCACCGAGCCACTTCCGTAGGGCTGGGGTTGGCATCGGCCCCGTTTCTTGGCTGCTTGAGGCTGTGCCAGAGCTGCACCGAGCTCTCCTGGCGCTGAAGTGTTGGGTGTCGTGAGCATGTGCTCTCGTGCATCACCTGGGAGGGGACGCCAGGTGTCTATCATTGAACATGGGCAGCCGTCTGTTACTCGGTGCTGACAACCCGCAATCTCTGCTGGCCTCTCCCTGCCAGGGAGATGCGCGCAGAGCCCGAAATATTCAGAGCAGCAGTCAAGGGGCAGCACCCAGCCCCGCGGAGAGAGCGCACTCTGCTGAGACCCGTGGGTCTTCGTACCTGGGGAGGAGTTGCTCAACGGATGTCTGGCCTGACACAGCAGGCGATGGTTTCCCAATTATTTCCTAATAACGAGCAGCTCCTCCCTGCCCCTGGACAGCAAACACCGCGCAGTGGTTCGGTGACGGAGCGGTGAGCTGGTGCTGCCTGCATGGACAGGGAGCTCATCCCGCTGCGTGCCGGCGCCTCCGGATTTTTGCAGTAATCCATGTTTGTCCTGCAGCCTCCAGTGCTTCCTGCAGGGCCATGCTCCTGCGGGATGCTTGGTGAGTGCAAGGCGGTGGGAAAACACCCCCCGGTGCCCTGAGGGTGTGCTGAGTCCTGCTGCAAGGAGGTGCCGTGAACCTGGCAGAGAGGCTGGGGCAGGGATGCCGCAGGGGGACAAGGAGACCACGTCCCAGGGGGCTCCAAGCCGAGACCCCCCTCCCACTGAGCCAGGGACATCCACAGCACCCTCCCTGTTTTTCTCCCAAGCTGGGGAGATCCCCACCCCTCAGTTCTGCATCTCAGCTTCTCTTTGCCCCTTGCCAGAGGCCCTCCGTGCTCAGCAGCGAGGCCAGGCAGGCGGCTCGGGACGGTTGCTGCGCCGCTCCCTGCGCCGCTGCGGCTGAAGTCACGCACTTGCTGCCTCCATTTTTCACTGGCAGCCGGCGTTACTGCTATTCCTTTGAAATGTCGGGTGCTGTATCTGGTTGCAGGAGGCTGCGTTGGGTTACTCCTTGCTGCATACCACTGGGACAGCATGTGTTATTTAAGGAACCAGTGCTTGGCAAACTGCACCTCCCTGCCCCACTGTGTAACGCGCTGTAAACACGGGTGGCCTTGCTTTTTGTTTTTTAAAAGACCCCGATTAAGTACCATTTGCAGGTAAGGGATGCACCAGCCCCGGGCTGGGACCTGGTCTCAGCCTTCGGGTCTGCAAGGACCAAAAGAGGGTTTGGGGAGCTTCCCTCTGCCACAGTGCGGAAAGGATCTGGAGTCAGGCTGCCCTCTTCCCACCAGCTAACATTGTGCAAAAGTTTCTGTCTAAGCTGCGAATGAATTATTGATGCAATTATTCATTCTCATTTAAATATCTATTTAATGGCATTTAAATAACAGTGTTCAGAATATGTCAACAGTTTACACAATAATTTGGATTCTGATCTTTATACCCCTGTTTTCTCCCACACAAATAATTGGAACTCATTCATTTTGAGTGACAATTGTAGATAAGCATCACTTTTTTTCCCTGTTGCACATGTGCATTATCTAAATACATTAAATCACTTACTCAATTTTAATTTCATTTGAATGATTAATCAGTTACTTGGCTATAATTGTTTGTGTTCAGACATCTCAGATTAGAAAACAGAGCGGAGGAACAATTAGGAGAGCAAGTGCTGTGAAAATAGCTGTCGATAGCTGCGTCTGAGCGGCTGCAGAAGCATCGCTGTGCTGCACCGTGGCGGTGCTCTGCTCCTGGTACCGGCTCGGCTCGCCCCCTCCAGAGCTGTTGCAGGGGAATCCCGGCAGCACAGAGCTGCCCTGCACGTGAGCAGGAGCAGCGTGCACTTCTGGAATGAAAGCCTTTGCCTTAAAAATGGCTTCTGCCGTTGGTCTTGCTTCCACACGTGGGACTTTATGGCTGGTGTAGAACGGGCTCCTGGTGCGCCGCTCTCGGTCATGTGCATCGCGGCCCTTAAGGTGGGGAGGCAGCCTGGGAGCTGTGGCTGCGCTTAGCTGTGGTGTCGGTGGGGATTTTGCAGATTTGGTGGTCGCCCTGCCTCCCGGCTCTTCCATTGTGTCCTGCCATGCTGCCTCGCTGAACTCCGGCAGCAGGGTGCCGGGAGGACCCCAAGGGCCACCTCGTTCCAGGACAGGGTGACGGTTTTGCTGGGATCCTGGCAAAGCGATCCTAGGAAGGGCTCGGGGTGCTGCTGGGGGGCTATGTTTATTTGCTGGACTTTAGGGTGGTTCCTCATTGCAAAGGTCTGTGACCCGCCAGACCTTTCCCCCGGTGCTGCCCCACCTTTCCCTGTCCCAGCGGTGTATCCTGGGTGTCAGCCTTCTGCAACCGATTCTCCCAGAGTATAAAGCCCCGATGAGGATCCCCGGAGGGGAAACGCAGAGCTGACTTCGGGGAGCCTCTTCCACAGCACTAACTGGGGGCTGGCCCTGGTTTTGGGGTCTTCCCACCCACCCTCTGCTCCAGGCACACTGCAGGGAGATCTGTGAAGCCTTCAGCATCCCCGCCACCCGCTTGTCCCATGGCCGGAGGAGCTGGAAAACTGGCTCAGCCACAGGCACTGTGGTACCTGCAGGGCAGGGTTCTGTGCTCCTAACCCCTATTTTCTGAGTCCATATTTGCTCCAACCCTGCTGTGCTCTTCACTGCAGCCTCCTCTCAGGCTGCAGCTTTCGTGGTGTTAAATCACCTTATTTTTTTAATTATCTTCTGGAGGGCTGTGAGACACTGAGCACACAAGTGCTGAAGTGCAGCTGGAGCAGGAATCCTATGTCCCACACATCGGGGAGCTGAGCAGAGCCAGATGTTCCTCCACCCCCAGCAGCCTGTCAGCATGCTCGGGGCGGTGGTAGCTGTATCAGCAGCAGGAGGAAGCAGGCACACGTGGGGTCACGGGGAGCTGCAGCAGATCCGTGCGAGGTGGGTGCTGCTGCTGCTTCCCATGGGGACGCACTGGGGGCAGCAGAAGTGCGTCCGAGTGCGGGGACCTGGCTCCATCCCAAGGTGCAAAAAAGAAAAAACACTGGAAAAATCCCATGGGGAGAGGAGAATGAAAGGGCTCAGAGAGAGGGGGCCGTGCATGGTCCTGCTCTGCAGCCGGTGCATTTCTCCCATCTGCAGCACTGGGGCTGCACCCATCCCCACACCCCTCCCTGCACGCAGTCTGCAGGTTCCCATCGAGCACCCCACACCGTTGATTAACCCCAGGGGTTTATCTGCTTACACAGAGCAGCTGCAGCTCTGCTCATCCCACAGGGTTTGCTCAGGTTCATGCCCAGACAGGAGGGAGATGGGCTCCTCTACTGTTGGGTCCTGACAGCCCCTGCACAACCCTCACTGGCAGCGAGGCGATGACAAGTGTCTCTGACCTGTGCTGGCATCACCCTGAGGTCCCCCCCCCAGCCCAGCCAAGCCCCCCCAGCTGGGGCAGAGGCTCACCCAGGCTGTGCCTTCCCCATTGTGGAGGAGTGGCTTGGCACTGCAGTGGGTGAAAATGCAGCCAAAATGCATGTACAGGCGCTGGCCAGAGCGGAGCTGGGAGTCAGCCAGGGGTTTGGCCTCATCTCCAGCAGTGGGACATCTTCCCTTGAGTGTGTCCTTCAGGGATAAAGGGCTACGGACAGCCAGCACTGAGCTGTCAGACCGTGCTCTGCCCTGCACCCTGCGGACCCCCCGGATGCTCTGCTTAAGTCCTGAGCTTCCCCGGGCTGGCTGCGCCGCAGCGCTCTTTGTAATTTGCAGTTTTGGCTACAGGGAGGACTGCTGGAGCTGCCGCAGCGCTTCTCGTTGTTGGAGTGCCTCAGCACTTTCCAGGCTCCTCTGGCTCAGTAGAAAAATCAGGTTTTTATTTTGCTGATCGTTACTGGGAGCAAAGCAATCGGTGTTTGTGCTCTGACAGCAGAGCACTGCTGGGTGTTTGGGACTGCGCTCAGCCACCTGCAAGTGTGCAGGTGTCTGCACTGTGGCTGCGTTGGTGCAGTTGCAAAAACAGGAGCAGGTTGTGGCGAGAAGCGTGCATGGCTTGAAGGCAGCGCCGAGACAAAGCGATTTTCATCAAAGCATGCAAAACCTGCAGAGACCTTCAGGTGCAGAGGTGTGACCCCAGCACTGGGCGTGCAGCTGTCCCTGCTGCAGAGAGCAGCAGCAAAGTGCTGCGGGTGTAGAATCAAGGAACACCGAGTCACAGAACGTCCCCTGTTGGAAGGGACACACCGAGGTCATCGAGCCCAACTCCTCGTACAGGTGGGGTGGGCTCGGGCTTCGCCAGCTGTCACCTTATCACGGGGACAGGGCACCCCGTGTGGGCAGGAGCAGCGATGTGCCAGCTCCAATGCGAGCACGAGGCACCAGGGATGCCTGCAGGTGCTCATCCTGCAGCTGGACACCAGCACAATACGAGGAGCTCATTCCTCCACCACCGCCAGTCAGTCTGGAAGAAGCCTCAGCCTTAACGAAAAACCAGTGCTGCCCACAGCCCCCTCCGTAATGACTTTAGCACACCGCTGAGGTCAGCCCAGGCTGGCTGGGAGCGGAGGGGAGCAGCGAGCACCGGCAGCGGGGCCCACGTTCACCTCTTTGCTGACAGAGAGCTCAGCACAAGCAGCAGCACGCGGCTCTGGCACGCACGCTTCCTGAAGCCCCGCTGCATCCGTTACGATGCGGGGAGCCAAGGCCATCCATCATCCCTGCGTTCAGCAGGAAGGAGCTACAGGCAGAAGGCTCCTTAAGCAAAATCAGCCCTGATAGCAGCTTTCGCCATTGTTTCCAAATCAGCTGAAGGAGGTGGTGTGAGCATCCTGCAGAAAGAGGCAGCTTTTGTTCTGCTCCTGGATGGCTCCTCCAAGCCACTTGTCTTTTTTTTTTTTTTTCTTTTTTCCCCCGTAAGGGGAGAAACATCTCTCTTTTGNCTGCGGCTGTGACCCGCTCTGTCTGGGGGCAGGCACTCTGGCAGCAGCACAGCATTTTACCAGCCCTCTTCTCACCCGCTTCTCATTTCCTTTCCTATTTTTGCAGCTCTGCTCCATTAATCTTCTCCCTGGCATCAGCTTTCTGATGCCTCGGTGTGTAATGTGTTCAGCAGTGCTGTGTGTTTGCTTTTTATTTCTTCCTCTCCCACAGGTCTCGTTGGCTCTATAACAAGGCACGGAACGATCTGATGATGGGAAGGATGTGCAGATGCTCCTCGCTCAGGCAGTGTGCGGCCCCCTTATGGCTGCACACCCCCTGCTCAGGGCTCCTGTCACCCAGGGCTGGTCCAGGCTGATCCAGGTGCTCCTGGACCCTCTGCAGCTGGGATAAATCTCCTTAATTGCAGCTCATTGTAACGATGCCTTATAAGCAGCAGCAGCTGATGAGGGTCAGCCTGGCTTCCCTGGTGATGTTGCTGCTGCTGGGAGCATTTCCCAGGGATGTGCTTTGGCCTGGTGCATCCCAAGCAGAGGACTTGCAGCCCTCTCGGTGTGCTGGGGCTGGCTTGGGATGTTGGATGGAAGCCCCAGGTCTTGCTTGGGTTGGTGAGGCTGCCTTCCAGCCACAGCGCGGGGGCAAAGGCAGAATGGAGCAGGCAGGCTGTACCTTGCCCAGAGGACCACCCACCCAAGGGTCCACCTGATGCATGTGCAGGAGAAGATCCTACAGCTGTAATTGTGCTGCATGATGCTGCTGCCACCTCCAGCTCATCTCTTTCCCGGGCACTGGTAGGTGTTTTGTGTACATGGACCTGTTTGCTAGGGGATGGGGTGGGTCTAGGCTACAGGTTGAATTTTCCTGTAGGAAGAACCCTGTGGCCTCCATCCATGTGGCACCTGGCAGCAGGCGCTCCTGACCCAGGGTGCTTGGTGAAACGTCAGCAGAAATAAATCTGGCTAATCCCGAGGAATGACCAGGCACAGCAGCAGCCCTGCAGCTCCAGGGAGATTAGAATGAAGTCTAGCGTTACAGCACTTGGAAGAGCCGAGGTTTACTTGGAAACTGAATCACATTAATTAGCATTCTGCTAATGGCTGTTTTGTATAAATATAGTGTGCCTTAATACCAACACAGTCGCAGGTTGACGTATTTAGATCACTGATATCAAAGTCATTAACGCCTCTCCGTGGTAAACCTACTCTCAGTTAGGGCTGCAAATGGGATTCTCCTGAGCCAATCAATCTTACTAAAGCCTGAGCAGAGCCTGTTGATCTTTAGCCACCGAGTGGATACAGCTTCCCAGAAATGTGCTTGCATCTGTCAAAATTATAAGCAGCTGGCAGCCGCAGACAAAGGTCATGTTTGCTGCTGGTGTGAAAATAGGATCCCAGGACAAGAAATGCTCTTTAGCAGCGTATCAGTTCTGGGCGTGCTATTAATGGCGCAGCACAATGCGTGTGTGTGTGTCCGTGCAGGCATTCCTGCCCATGCCAATTATGTATTTATACGCAAAATCTCTCACATATACCCTGTGGCCCTGGAGCTTATCCAGGGCTTATTAAAACTTGGTGACATCAAAGGATGGGAAAGGTCTGCCTGAGTTTAGGAACTTGGAGAGCTTAACAATTATTTTCCCCTAATTCCCTCCTAATTTATTGTCCATTATTGCTCTGATTAAAAGCTCCCCCGCTTGATAGCAGCGGCAAAGGCAACGGCTCCCTTTAAAGGCTGGCTTTGGCAATTCCAGCGTGGCAGGAGAATGGGGCTGCTGCTATCTGTGGGACACTGCTCTAGGTATTTGTCATGCAACTGCCACCACCGTGGCGTTTGCACCACGGTGTGCCCTCTCTGTGCCGTGCACCCCTGGGCTGCTCTGGGGCATTTGCTGCTCCTCGTGGTGTAGCCCCGCAGCTCAGCCTGGTGCTCACGCTGACCCCGGAGTGCTGTTTCTCTGAGTTATTATTAGGTGGCAGTGACAGGGAGAAAACCACCTCAGCCCAACTTCTGAAGCATGCAGCTGCCTATCTCATCCAGGAAACCTTGTTTGTTGCTGTAATTTAAGATTGGGAGTTTAAATTTTAAATCATACAGCATTAAATCACCAAGATCAGGGTGCTGTGGCACTCGCTGCCTGCAGTTCCCGTGGTGAGCATAGTGAGTGGATGCTCCTGAGCTCCAAATATGTGAACCCTGGGCACCAAGGGGGCTGAGCTGGCATCCCAGGGTGTGCAGGAGAACCAGAAACCCACAGCACCACTCTCCTGGCTCTTTTCTGGCTTCCCTTGTGCAGGGGCATTAGTAGCTCACAGCTGCAGTACAGTTCTCACGTTTTCTGCTTCAGGAAGATCCCTGCGATTTGCTTCCCCTGCCCAATGCACCTGTCCTGCTGCAGCGAGAGCAGAGCCCGGGGTCAGGGTTTGTGCCCTGGCTGAGCTGGCATACACGGTGCACGCAGATGGATGTAACGCTGTGGGGAGAGCGCTGTGATTTCAGGCTGTCATCCAAGCGATTCCTGCCCTCTCGCTTGTCCCTTTCAGTGGGAGCATCATTTGGCTTGCACGAAAACTATTTCCCCTGCGCTTGCCAGGTTTGCAGCAGCGATGCTGAGCCCTCAGCCCCTGGGCACAGCCTCACCCCATGGCTGCAGCTGGCATCCGAGCACTGCTCACGACTCACCGGGGGCATTTTTCCCACAGTGGTGTGGAAAGTGCTGGGCAACAAGTGGAAATGGGCTAACAATAGCAAGTGCTTATTTTATCAGCATTTGTGTGTGTGCATTTTTCTTATTTATTCTTTTTTTTTTCGGTTGGTTGAGAGGTTATAATAAAATCTGCAATTGGCCAATGGATTTTAACTAACACTTATCTCACAGATGAAGCCAGATGGTATGTAACGCTGCTGTCTGTGTGCTGCATGTCTGCCTGCTGATGGTCTCACCTCATACTCGGGGCATTTGGAAGCAAGCTGCTCCTTGCGAAGCCCTGGGGTGGTTGCAGATCACAGACAGAAGTTTCTAGAATGGGATTAGTCAATAAAGGTATTAAATAAAAGTGAGTGCAAAGCTGTATGGAAGGACATTAGAGTGGACAGACTGTGGGAAATAGGTTTGATGTGGATGAGCGTGAATATTGATTAAAGCCTCCAGGCACCGCTGGGGGCCTTGTTGCTGCCTGTTCCTGCTCCCTCTGCACTGTCAGCTGCATTTGGGATGCTTGCTTATCTTACCCAAATGCCTGCAAAATGAAGAAGCTGCCTTTAGCAGGCTGTAAATCGGGACAGTTCATAGGTCTTGATTGCTCAGGGTCTGCTGAATGCTCGCAGGGCAAAACGGTGTGTCCCTGAGGGTGTGTGAAACGCCGTGCCAGTCACAAACCAGATCTCAATTATCCGGAGCAACATCAGGCAGAATTGATGCTTCCAGCTCCTCCTCCGTTTAGTGGTGAAGCAGGCTCGCTTTCTTGGCCAGCTAATCTCCATGCCAGCGCTGTTCATGTGCTCTGAACCCTCTTTAACCTCGTGCACTGGGATCCCCATTCAGCTTCTTTTTTTTTTTTTTTTTTCCTCAGCAAACGGCCAAACTTTGGGAATGCTGAAAGCTGAGGCTGGAGAGCTCACGTCCCGGCAGCTCCAGGACACGTGTGCTGCTGCCCCGGCCCCTCCAGCCCAGCAGTTCCAGGCATGCGTGCAGCACGGTGTGCCTGAGCCCACGGCACTGTCCCCGTGGGCTGGACGTGGCCTTGGGCTCCTCTTCTTGGTAAGACACCGGGATTTCACCTCCTTGGGAGAAACCTGGGTTCTCTACACCTCACGCCTCGGTCCCTCTGGGAAATTCCCAGCACTCGGTCTTGCCAACGAGCCAGCTCAGGCAGGGAGTGCCCTTCTGCCAGCCTGCTGTGGGCGCACAGCCCCGCTGCTCCCACGGCACCGGCACAGCCAGCGCGGTGCTTTTTGCACCGAGCACCTCCCAGGTTGCAGCCCCAGCCCGTGACTCGTTTGCTCGCTTCTTGCCAAGGCTGCTGAGCTGCTCCTGCTGCACCCAGGGTGCCTCCCGTGCCCTGCGGGCCGCTCATGCTGCAGCACCCCCCCGTTTTGTGCAGGTGTCTGTGCACAGCGTCTCTCTAGGGAGGGTGCAGCTCCCAGTGCCCAGCATTCACCCCAGGCTCTGCAGGTGCTTGAAGGAAGGCAAACCCACTGCTGAAGGCACCCGCCTAATTTGGGGCCATGGTTTGCAGAGCACGGGGGATGCCCCAAAACTGAGCTCCGGGCTCCCTGTGGTGGATGTGAGGCCCCCACGGAGACAGGGAAACCCCTGCACGCCCTGACCACAGAGCGAGGTGCCCCCCAACGCTCCCTCACGCGTGCAGCCTGCGAAACCTAATAACAACCGGTTTAAAAACATACTAAAAACAAAAAATTTATGTAGCATGACCCAAATTGAATTATACATTACAGCACTATAATTGATTTTTTAGAAGAGAGATTAAATTTATTTTATGCCTCACTAACTAACAGCTAGATTTACCTAATTGCTTAGAGTGCAGAGTTAGTATGATTCATTAAACCCCATACATGCCTGGGTACATTACACTGTGACTAAAGCTTCCCTGCTTCGAGCAATTAAAGTGGAGAAACTTGGGGCCTCATAAGTAATTGAATATAACAATACAGCTTGGAGTTGCTGTGGATGTCTTATTAAGTTCTTCAAGCAAAAAAAAACACAAGTTCCCTCCGTTCTCCAGTGAATCACTTTGTGAAATTTTCTGTGATTGGCGTTGTTTTCTCCTATTGCCAAAAAAAAAAAAAAAAGTATCTATGAGACAGATTTCATGCCTTGCTTCACAGTTTAATTTTATCAATCATAACATTTTAAAAAAATTGACAGCGTTGCGGAGACATCCCTGCTATTCCAAGGAGAGGAATTTTGGGTAGAATCTAGTAACATTTGGTAATTATATACACATTGCAAAAATAAAGGTAGCAATTTAGTAAAACAGGAGTGGAGAGAAATTATCATTTTAGCTGGCAGGAATAAATTAGAATTGTTTGGCACAGTTGAAGAAAATCCCACATAGGCACGAATAGTGCTTGGGAAAAAAGCGAGGCAGGCAGCAGGCACTGGGGACAGGCTGCAGCCTCGCGTTGTGACATTCACCGGTGGCGTCACTTAGTCGTGTTTTTTTTTTTTTTTTTTTCCCCCATTTGGGGCCCAGAAATGTGGATGGGCGTTGAGTTTCTCTTGGTACAGCAAGGATCCTCTCCTTTGCCCTAGGGAACAGTAACGGGGTGCTTTGTCCTCGGCCTGGCCCAGCGCACCGTGCGCTCCCGGTGGTTCCTGCGCAGGGAGCTGAAGCCACCTCCTCGTTGTTGGCAGAACACCAAGCAAGTGGATGAAGTCTGCAGAACTTGCTGGTATAGCAGTAGAAGCCCCAGCAGGGTTGTACTCCTTTTGGCAAAGAATTTGGGGTGAGCGGGTGCTTTGGGCAACGATCGGGAAAATGGTGAGTAGCCTTCCAAGCGCGATGGGGAGGGGGGGGAAGGCACACGGTGCTAATGCTTAATGAGCGCTGCCTGGCCCAGGATCATCAGCTCGCTCCTGGTGGAACCCACAGGTCATAAAATCCAGGCGGGACTGTGTGAAGCATCTTGCACAAAGGGCTTCCCATCACAAAATAAGCCTTTAATTAGCAGAACATCAGGCAAGGCTGAGGTGCAGCTTTCCCAGACAGATCGCTGGTGACATTAATTACCGAAAGACTTTGCATATGCATGATTTATGCCGTTTTCACTTGAGAGCTGCTGCGTCTTGCTTCTTTGTGGGGTTCTGCAGGGTGAGGGCTGGGTGCCCACGGGCTGGGGTTGGGGCACGGCTCGGTCTCTCCTCCCTCTCGTGACCAAAATTCCTCCTTGAGGGTGTGGCTGTCTGCTGCCACCATGGGCATAGGGAAGGGCTTCTTTACTGGCGTCTGGTTGAGTTGCAATTTTAGATCTTTTTTTCACTCAGAACTTGTAGGCATGGGGAGAAAAACACGGGGGGCTCTTGCGAAATATCAGACATTAATATGTGAAATTCATCAAAACTGGGAAAAACCCCACAGCACAATACCGGTCCACGGCCCAGGATGCCAGCAGTCCCCAAGAAACAAGCCAACAGCTGCGGGGAGAGCCAGCCCTTTCAAAACCATTAGGCTAACGACTGTAGTCTTCTTAATTACAGCTCGAGCTGCAGCACGGGGAGCCCTGGAGCGCGCCGTGCTGAGGGGAACGGGCGCTCGTGCCACCATTCATCTCCCACAGCCCGGCCGTGTTTTTGCAGTGTTGGTCTCACTGCGGCTCTCTTCTCTGCCTCAAGAAGCTCCTCTGCTGCAAGATCTGGGAGCCTGGGAGTGCTGCACCCCGCGGCTCCAGGAGGGATTAAGCTGCTCATCGGGAAATGCAGTGCCAGAAGGGCGAGGCCAGTACGTGGTGCTGATCCCAGACTTGATTTTTTTTTTTTTTTTTTGAAAAAGGAAAGATCAAGGGTTTCATTTAACAAAATGAGATGCCCTTTGTGTCTGTACACACAGCCATCTCTCGTTGCTGTTACCACGAAGGGAGAGCATCGTTAAGGGATAACGAATGGCTCCGCCCAGCTCTCGGTGCTGGGAAGCCTAATTAGAGCGCAGAGATAACGATGGAGTGCATGCATGGATTTGCATGGGACTCCAGCCTGTGGAGGGTACAAAAGTAATTTATTGTGCTTGTTAGAGGGAAGCTTTTGTCACCACAGGCTGAGCCCTGGAGGGACCCGGGGACCTCCAGCACCTGCAGCTCAGGGCTGGGCTCAGCCCACACCACCTGCACAGCCCTGAGATGTTCCTAGTTCTGGTGCAGCCTTTGGGTTTGCATCACAGCCCTCGTCAAGGTGCTGCCGGAGCACCCCTGGTGTGGGGGGGGAGGAACAGCCCCAGGGCTGAGGGGAGCAGCAGTCACTCTGCGGGGGCAGCTGGAGGCAATGCAAAGCTCTGCAGTGCAAAGGAGAGCCCTCTGGCTGGTGGTGTGAAACCTGCCCCCAAAAGGCTGGAAATCCCAGGAGGCCAGCCATAAACGAGCAAGCTCTGGTCTGTGGCATCCCGCTTGCTTCCCAGGTGCTGGGCAGCAGCCCCTGGGGGCTGCTCAGGTTGCACCAGGTCACAGCGGATGCCCTGGCTGTGCTTCAGGTGAAGGTGCATTTTGACAGCTTCGGATTTGCTGCCTTCACATTTTCCAGGGTGCAGCTTTGTTCTCAATCCAGATGAAAGCCTCCGGTGTTCTCCTTTGGAGCGTTTTGATTATTTTTATTAGTGTGCCGCTTGTTCCTCCCTGAACAAGCGACGCTCTGCGCTTGGCAGCCTGGCTGTGCTGCTGGGGACCCAGGGTAAGAAGGGAGCAGCTCGCTGGAGCAACAGCAGGGAAGCCTGTCCCTCACCCTCCCCTCTGATTAAAGTTCCTGACGTGGGATTGTCATTAACACCGCTCGCCTAATGAACGTGGTTTGTGAACAATGGCAAGCGTGTAAACAGGTTTCATCAGGCAAACCCTGATTAAAAATGTGGTTTGGGTTTATTACATGGAAGTGTCTCAGTTTGTTTTCCCTTTTCCATGAGCAATTTTTGATGGTTTGTGAGGAAAAAAAAAAAAAAATTGCAAGATATTTTGGAGCTGTTTATTTCCCGACGCAGTAGCAGGTTTCTGAGACTGCACATGTGTTTTGGTGGAAAGCTGGCCCAGCAGAATCCTTCTAGCATGAGAAAGGAGAGGGAATGCAGGTCTGGGAGGAACTGGTGGAAAAACCCTTGCTGCAAAGAGGTGCAAACCTGCAGACCAACTGCTTGCTCCCTGAGCAGACCCTCCTGCTTTCAGGGGCTGTAAGCCTCGCTGCAGGAGGAATGTGGCACTGTAATTGGTGTTAATTGGCACTAACCGTACCCTCTGATACCCGGGCTACCCCTGGGGCTGGTGGAGCTTTGCTCTTTGCATACAGTTCGACCTGGCTGTGCTTCTTGCTCCACAGCTGTGTGCTGAAAACCGCATGCAGCCCATGCGCAAGACCTTCAAAGGTCTTTAAAGGTGCCGTGGCTTGCAGCAACGCAGACAAAATGTCCACCAGCAGCACAGGCAAACAGCCCTGGCTTTCTGCAGACGTTGCTCTGCGAGAGACGCGGAACTGCCCCATTAAGTGCTCCAGCTCTATCCACGGGACAGCAGGAGAGGTCAGGGGTCCATGCTGTCCTGCGCCATTAGTGTTTTGGACAGAGCCACGCTTTGTGATGTAGAGGTTTGGGCTACAGTCTGCCTTAATGAAGTATAACAGCACAGAAGGCAATTATGTTGTTGTCTAGACCTGTCTAAGACCATCAACAGCACCTCATTACTTTACAGACTGTTAATGCTGTTGGCAGAAGTTGAAGATTCACTTGGAAAAAAAAAATCAAATTTATTCTCTGTTGCTGCGTACTTTAGCTGATGATAAATGATAAACAGGGGCTTGTGGCTAATTAGACCTCTCTTTTTCCAGAGGCAGATACATAACCATAAGCCGTAACCGTGATAAAAGGAAGAGGGGAAATGGCAGGGAACTCACATGAGGTTTCTTTTAAAGATCATTAGAAGCTTTAGGGAAATTAGGAAACAAAACTGCTGCTGGTGTATCAGCACATCTCTGTGAATGCGGACTTATGGTCCACAATTACTCATACCACCCTCAGCGCACAGGTTTGTTCTGTAAATCTCTCTGTATTTTCTCATTTTTCTGTACATGCCAAACGTGGTGGGGAAGAGGATACCCCCAGTGGGGCTTTCCTTCAGCACTTTTTCCATTTCCAAAAGCACGGTGCCATTACTCCTTGTTTCCCTGCCTTCCCGTCCTCGTTCCCACCTGTGCCCCCCGTGCAGGGGGCTGCGTGCAGGGGGTCTGGGGGCGTGGGCAGCTTGTGCAGGGGGCACTGTCCCCAGAGAGCAGGGTGGTGCTGCCCTGCGTGCCCCCACCCAGCCGGGGGCAGCCAGGAGGGGGACGAAGCAATGACTCAAGCTCTGCCAGCACAGGCGTTGTGAAAGCAGAGATGCGTGTTGCGAGCTGTCAGCTGACGGTAATGGACTTGTTAGGCTCCTGATTGATGGCAGCGGCCTTGGAAATTGCCAGAAGCTGTTTCAATCTCCGTCTGGCTCAGAAACAGCAATGCACAGGGATGGGGGAAGCTTTGGGCAGCCTCACAAGGACCTGCGGAGCGGGCTTACCCATGGGCTGCTCCTCCCAGGCTCAGCCATCGGCTCCAGGTGTAGGGGGCTGTGGGAAGAGCCACGGCAGGGGGCTGGGCCTGGATGGGCTTTAAGGTTCCTTCCAACTCAAGCCACTCTGTGATTGTGTGATCCTGTGATTCTATGACTCCATGGTGTTAGTGGCTGGGTGTCCCATAGGTGTCCTCCAACCCTGTCCAGAGCTGTGGGAAGGGTGCAGGGATGCACCATAATGCACCATAGTAGATGGTAATAATAAGAAAGTCTCTGTGGGGAAAAAAAAAAAAAACAAAATGCAGAAAAGATGAGTGGGTTGTCTTCCTCCCGAAGCTGGGTGATGCTGTACGTTCTGACTTTCTGACTGTGTCTGTGAGAGCAGAGGGCTGCTGCCCGTTCAGCACCCCTGGCGATGTGCTGGGTTCAGGGGTGATTTCCCCCGCCCATCTCCATCACCCCTCGGCCCACGGTTGGGCTGAATGTGCTGCAGCCTGTCTGCCAACTGCTGGCGCTTGGGGTATCATCCTGGCTGTCCCTTGTTATTACCTTTGGTCCCTCTGCATCTCTTCCCAGAGCGTGTCTGGCTGCATTTCTTCTGCAAGAAGCTGATTCTTTCTGGATCCTCCTTGTTTTGGCAGGTCAACCCTTTCAAAACCTGCAGCAGCTCGGTGTGGGTACCTGCAGCTCCATCCATCTGGGGGCTCACCTCACTGGTGCAACCCATGGGACCAGTTGGGTGCATCTCAGATGAAAGTGCTCGTACCCGTTAAGGTGCTCCTACATCGGCATGGTGGGAAGGGCAGCGGCAGCTGTGGTTTTCCCACTCCCTTGGTTTTCCCATTAGCTCAGGCTCTCTGTGGTCCGTCGGTCCCACAATAAAAGGAGCAAAACCCCACATGAGAACCCATGGAGGCATCTACAGTGCACTGGTCAAGATTTAAGGCCAGGAAGGGGTTATCCCACTGCAGACAGCGTCTTAGCTGTCCTTCTCTCTGGACTTCCAGAGTAAAAATCTATAGTGGAAATTACAAGAACAGGTGACTTTGCAGCCACATTTTCTGGCTTTCTTAGGATCTGGAGGCCATGTGCTGGTGGGCGAGGAGGAGGCAGAGGTGGAGCACTGAGCACTGCCCACGACAGCCCGGGTCTGGGCGATCACTGCGGGCAGGAAGGGTGTGTGTGCACATGGTTATCGCCTGCGTGCTCTGCCTGGGGCCAGCATTGCTTCAGTGCTCTCAGCGAACGGGGCGGTGGCTGTGCGTCGGGACGGGCTGGCGGTGACGTGGAGCACGCCTTCTCTTAGGAAACCTCCTCTTGCTCCGCGTTGGTCAATGCCGGTATTAATTGCGTGTAGTGGGGAATCACCCCAAACACGCTGATGCTATCCAGGGGTAGGGAGAGGTGTGAGTGTCTGCCTGGAGATCTTTCCATCTGAGCAGACGGGGTGGGAAGCATGAGCCTGGGAGATGTGCGAGTCTGCAGATGTTTATCTCGGGATCTGGCAGCTTGGCAAATAGCGACTGCCTTCATGTGACCACGGATGGAGAAAGGCTTTTGGCTGGTTTTCCGCAGGGGTTTGGCCTTGCCAAGTCACCACGTGGGAACGCGCAAAGGAGAGGGTGTGCGCTGTTTGCGCGTCCCATCCCTCCCAGCAGCTCTTCCCCTGTTTTTTACCCGTTGCTTTTTCACCGTTTTCTCTTTATTTCAAGGTGAGCTAAGGAAAGAGCCTGCTGAAGGACAACCCAACTGCTGCTCTTGGGAGAAGTCTTTCCGTTCAGGAAGGGTAAAACTACAGTTCTGGCAGCAAGCGAGGCAGACCCAAGGCTCTGGTGAAGCAGGGGATGCTCGCAGGGTGTCATCTGCAAGGGCAGCGTGTTCGAGGTGGAGCTGGCCCCTAGCGCGGTTTTTAGGATGGCTTGGAGGATGGAGGGCTGCTTTTACGCAGGCAGGCAGGATTTGCTTGCTTAAACAAGAAAAACTACCTGTGGAGGAGATTATGCTTGAGATTAATGGATATGCCAGGGGCAGAAGCATGAAGGAAGATGAAACATGATAATGGAGGTGTGAATAAATGTAGGCTTGCCTCCAGAAGAAGGCAAGAGATGGGAAACACCAGGATGGCCTTGGAGACGTTTCCAGGTTGAGGCAAATACTAGGCTGTTACGGCGCGTCTGGCTGGGGCTGGGCCCTGCACCCTTCCCAGCACCATGTGAAGAAATTTGGCCACGTGTAGCTGCTGAAAGGAGAAGCAGCTGTTGGTGTCTGTATCTTTGGCCAGCCCAAAGGCTCTGTCACGCTGGTGGAGCAGCTGGCAAGGAGACCACTGGGGTGATGCCCAGGCAGCACGCCCCTGCTGGGGCAGGAGCAGCCCTGGGACCACAGCGCTGCTGCAGAAATCCCTGCCCTGCAACCAGTGATCCCAGCACAGAGCCTGGTGGCGGAGCTGAGGGTCTCCACGCCTGGCCCTGGCTGCGTGCTTCTGGCCGTGCCCCATCCTCCTGCATCCCCCGCAGGGCACCCAGTTCGAGGGAGCCCAAAGTGCTCATCTCAGTGACCTCAATCTAATTTATGTTGTTTGTCTTTGCTGGAGAAAGAAAATTAGGAAAAAAAAAATCAAATCATAGTTCTGGAATTCATTGCAGTGTTTATGATCCTCTATTGTATTATTCCGAGCCCCAACGCGGGCTTTGCAGCCTCGCGGTGCTGCTTGCTCAGTGTTCTGCCAGCGCACTTTGCTGTGACCTGAAGGGATCACTATGTCTTAAGTACAAAGTGTTATTTTGTTCCCTCTTTTTCAATCTCGGGGCTCATTTTAGCAAATGTGATCATTTCAAATTGTTCTCAGCAGCAACGTATTTTTTTTTTTAATGGACTATTGAGCTCAGATAAAAAATTTTGAATTATAACACACATGACCTGAGCCAATTTAAACTTAATCTAAAATGCCGAAGAGCTACAGCTCCAAATGGCTGGAGGAGCACACTCACAGAGCTGTTGTTCGAAGAAAGTTATGGCAGCGAGGTGAACGAGGCCTGCATCCTGCAAGGGAGTGGAAAACCTGGTTGAGCAAATCACCAGACGCGGGATGGGGAAGGGGTTTTTAAAGCAGGTATGTGCCCCAAAATCTCAGTTAAAATATTTTTACAGCTCCTCACGCCACATTGAGAAGCAGGGTGGTAGGATAGAATTATTACGTTTTAAATGCCCGTTTGTGTCCAGGCTTGTTAGGTGACTGAGGTCTGGGTTAGCCCACAGCACTGCTGCTGCAGAGGGGCGCACCTGGCTGCGGCCCCTCGGCAGCAGGGAGCCCTCACTGGTGTCCCAGCCTTTTTGTAACTCATTAAGCAACTTGATTTCAGACGTCATGCATCCATTGTGCTGTCCTCTGCCAAGGTGGGGTTGCCCATGCTTGTGGGCTTTGTTTAGAATTCTTGCCATTGTGTGCAGGCACGGAGCATCCCGGAGGGGCAGGGACGGAGCACAGAGTCCTGCGCTGGGGCTGGTCCCTTGCTTGCAGGGATCATCTCCTGGGGTCTGGGCAGTGGGAACACAAGGGTTCCGAGTGGGCTGCTGAGGCCAAGCCCATCGCTCGGAGATTCTTGGGGTCCCTGCCCTGAAGCAAACAAAGCTGCAGGAGCACAAAGCTGAGCTCAGGTCCAGGGCCACGCCGTGCTAACGGGCTGCTCTGCCACCAGCAGCTGATGGCCCTCCAAGCGTCACCTTGGCAATTATTAATTAAGATTTTGCCAGCAACTCTTTGTCTCCTCTTGTCTCCTCCAGATGCTCGTCCTCGGCCAAACGCGTCGGACCGAGCTCCGGGAGGATGGATCGGGGATATCCCCGGAGCGCTGGTAGCGCGCGTGGCTTGGCTCGAGGGAAACCTCAACTGGACCCAGCTGGGGAGCTGAGTCCCTCGGGGTGGGGAGGGAGCAGGGGGCTGGGCTCGCTGCAGCTTGGCATGGGTAAGGCTCTGCTGAGCTGTGCCGCACCGTGCCAAATTGAGCCGTGCCATGCCAAACTGAGCTGTGCTGTGCCGTGCCATGCCCAGCCACTGCAGGCTGTGCTGAGCTGTGCCAAGCTGCGGGAGCAGCAGTGACAAGCTCAAAACCATAAACCCTGTGTGCAGGAAATCATCCGTGCTGAATAAAATGACAACAGAGCTGTAATGCTTTGTGGAGTGTGTTTAATGAAAATATCAGCCCAGGCCCACGACATGAGGCATTCATGTATAATAAAATGAGGTTCCTGAAACACTTCAGAGCATAAACCATCTGGTCTGCTGCGATGTACTAACAGCTTTGACTAATTTTTAATGCAGGTTTTATGACGGATATGCACATCATGCTACCCATGCATAAGGAAGATACAGCCTGGCTGCACTTTGAACTGAGCTGACTGATGATGAATTTGTCTCCCATTTTAATTACTTTCTGTACATTAAAGGTGTAGTGGACCATGTGAAGTGCTTTGTCTGCCTTATCCCCTCTGTGTCCCCACGTTTCCGTAAAGTGCTGGAGCCGCCTCCTCTCCCTTATCTGCGGTGACATGTGCGGGCAGCAGGGAAGAGGGAGGTGGAGGAGGACCGCCGCGGACAGGATTCGGTCAGCGAACGCATCGGACCACCAGCAACAAGCGCGTTTCATGAGGTTAATTAGTTCTTATTAATTATGTTCCTTGAAATGTTCTCCAGCCCATATGGCTGGGAT
Organism: Alectura lathami; assembly: GCA_013399715.1. Taxonomy (NCBI): domain Eukaryota; kingdom Metazoa; phylum Chordata; class Aves; order Galliformes; family Megapodiidae; genus Alectura; species Alectura lathami. The sequence continues at coordinate 25,463 of VXAV01006681.1, read as the reverse complement.
TGGTGCTGCCTGGTGCAGCTTTGCAGGGAGAGCTCGCCATTGTGCTCAGCACAAATCAAAGCGGTAACCAACATTTGCAGAAGGCTTTCAGGCTGCAATCTCTGCTTGTGCTGCCATGCTCTCAGCTGTCTCTCGCCAGCTTCTTTCCCTTTGATGAATTTTTAAAGCACTTTATCAGCTTCAGAATGTATTTATTTATTTAAGGCAACCCAAAAGTGGAACCATTTATCTGAGCAAGCCCCAGACGCTGGGGATGCTGCTGGAATTGGCTGAGCCATGCTGGCCCCAGGACTCCTGCCCATCTCTCTCTGAACTGCACCCTGGCGTGGGAGCCTCCTGCTCCCCAGGAGATCCATTTCCCTGAGGGGAATTCCGCTTCTGAAAGGCGAGCGTCTCCTGACGTGGATTCTTCTGATGAAATTTGAACGGCTGCTTCGTGTTTCAGCTTGGAAGGATCATGCCCCAGTTTCTCCAACTTCTCCCATCTTGTGAGAAGAGAAGAATGAGAAGCCAGAAAATAGGTTTTATCTCCTAAATTGTATGTATTTATCATGAAGGAATATGTTTTGATCAGAAAAGCAGCTTTTTGTTCTGTAAAAAAGGGATTTGAGGGTGGCTGAAGCTGCATGTGTGCACGCACAGCTCAAGCTGATCACGACTTCCTTGCTGGTTAGCTCTGATATTACCATTTAACTTGTCATTTAGAACGTGTGACAGCTCTGCAGTAAACAAGAGGAAGATTTTTACGGCTCTCCTTTCTCTCCCTTCCCATCGTGCCTGCAACCCTACAGGCCATTAATTGCAGATACATTATCTGGTGACTCCGGTCTTTTGTTTATTCTGAAAGTCATTTGTGAAGCCATCACGGCTCCTCCAACTGCCGTCAGTGCCCGGGGAAGGATGGATGAGCTTTGCTGCGGTCTGGGAATTCGGCTTGGGCTGGCCGAGCCCCGTTGGGTCCGACGCTCTCAGCATTGTCCTGGCTTTGCCCGTTGCTTGGCCAGAGGAGGCCTTTCAAACAGGGAGCGGGGTGCTAGAGAGTGGCAAACCCACTTCCTTAAATGAGTCCCCAGACACAGGGAATGTCACAGACTTGGAACAAATCAGCCAGGCGTCATCCTGCTCCTTGGGAAAAGTCAGCGCGATGGCAGCGCTGTGAGTGACCGTGGGTGAGACGCGTCGGGTTTTGTTAGCAGGACTATCCACAGACCGCAGCTTCTGCTCGCCAGCCAGCTCCAGGTAGAAACTTCATTTGTAACCTTACTTTAAATAAATTAAAAAAAAAAAAAAAAGAAACACTGCTGAGGCTGGACTTGGTGACTACCAGGAGGGAAAAGCACCTACAAGCTGCGCATTAATTACCAAGGACAGAAACCCCTCCAAGTGGAATGCCCTAAGAGGCAAAGTGCCATTTTGTCTTCACTTCTTTGTGCTCTTTTCCTAGAGGATGATAATTTGGGCTTTTTTTTTTTTTTTTTTTTTTTTGGTTCATTTTCCATTCTGTTCTCTCCACAGACCTCCACGCGAGCGGCTTGCGTCGCCCTCCCGGATGGGTGGCGACGGGGCTGTTCCCCCGTTAGCAGCAATCACAGCGAGCTCGGCACTTAAAACCCCGCGCTAACCGATTTAAGCGGTTTTGTCTAGACAGTGCTTGATCACCAGGCGCAGATATTAAATGCATCTCCATCGCTGCGTGCGGCTCCAGACAGCTGCTGCATTTGCATACCCTGTTGCCGAGTACAAACGCGATCCTGCTTTTCAAAGTTTCTTTGGGGAATACCTCACAGTTGGCCTTGTTTGTTTAGGAAAATATTTATACAAGTTGTTCTTTGAACAGCAATGCTCGCTGAGAGAGGCTTCCTGACGCCGGCGTGAATGGCGGTGGCAGAGCCGGCCCTGGGCTGCAAGGTTTGCAGGCTGCATCCGTCGCTGTTGGTGCCTCTTTGCATTGGTAGAGCCCCCAGTTTGGCTTCCCATGGAGCAAGCTCCCCAAAACACGGGGGGCTGTCAGCAGAGCCGCCCAGGATGCTCACCGAGGTTATCCAGGATGCCTGGGGCCAGAGCTGGCAGCCACCAGCTCTGCTCCTGGGGAGGGGGAAGCTGCAGGGGGCTCTGAAGCGCAGAGCCGGGCTGGAGCCGGCACATCGCCCTGCGCAGCGCTGACGGACACCAGGCGTCGGCTGTCACATTGACCCCGAGCGCTTGCCCAGGCTCATTTCCCTGCTCTCCGTGACAGCCAAGTCCCCTGTTTTTATTTTTAGGACCTTTTTATTAGGTCAAAAATGCAGCTGATTTCTTCCCATCTGACGGAACGCTTCCTGTTTTCTGTGCGGACCTGGAGGGAGAATGCTGAGCTGCGGGGAGGAGCCGCTCCCGCCGGACCGCACAGCTTTGTGAGCTCCCCTGAGGTTCCCGACCCAGCTTTGTATGTCCGAGTGGTTTCAATCGCCAGAGCACTTACGGAGCTGGACTTCACCTCCAAACCTCTTCAGACCCACCCATTTATGTTTGCTGCTCTACATCTTAAATCTTATTTTTACATAACGATAATGCTGCTTTTCACCCTGGAGTCCTGTTCTCCTGTTTGGACTTAAATGATACAAGTTTATCTACAAAAAAAGTGCCCTCCTCTGCAATCAGACCCAAAGTACCCATCTGGGCACTGCAGCATCTGGACTGCTCCGCAGAAAGAAAAATGCTCTGAGGCACCTGGTGGAGATGTCTGGCCCCATTTCCAGGCCAGTGGATGGAACGGGCTCTGCGTGCCCTCCGACACTTGTTGTGCTCTGTGCTTTGCTTGTTGTGGTCCCCAGACGGGAACAAGTTGGGCCAAACTGGAAAGATGTGAACGTACGGGGGGTTAGAAAAAGGAGGTCAGGATTATGTGAGTACGGGGAAAAAGTCACTCGTAACTGCTGGGCTGCGGGAGACAAGCTGTGAGATCATAAGTGGGTTATGTGTGTGCTTTGGACAAGGAGAGCTCAGGATCCGTGGCAGAAGTCCAACACAAAAACCACCCCCAAGCCAAACAAAAGTGCTCACTGGTGCTTCGGGGCAACTGGGAACATCCCGAGGGAGGAGGGTGCCTTTCGCTGTGTTTCTGGGGTTCGTAACTTGGCCAGGGAGACGTCTGGCTATCACAGATGAGAGCAAGAGGAAAAAAGGCTCTGGCAGACATGCACACACCCACAGCTGCTTCCAGTTGTCTGTTGCTCCCCAGGCAGATGGAAGCGCTGCGCAGGAATTCTTCTCTCGCTGTGGAAGTGAACATTTTTGTCAGAGGCTTCTTGTTGCTTTTTCAGCTTCTGGGAGGGACGGGCGCTTCCATCCCGCTGCTGTCTCAGTGGGATTCCTCCTCCCTCTGCCCAGCGCCCCTCTGTCCCCTCTGTGTGCATCCCTCGGGGTGTGCGGGATGCAGGGACGGCAGCGGTCCCCCCCACGCTGGCTGCAACATCCCCCCGTAGCTGCACACCCGGAGCCCCGACGGCCGCAGCCAGCAGCACTTCAGCCTCTCGCCGCTCTTTGAAGCCCTTTCTGCTCAGGGAAAGTCCTCCTCATCGAGCCAGCTCAGCTGAAAGCAAAACACCATGTTTAGTGAAAACATTCCTGGAAACGGCTCGCGCTCATGCACCGCTCCGTCAACATCGCTACGGCTTCTCGTCCGCTCAGCGCCAGCCCCAGCGCTGCTGCCAAGCCAGGAAAGTTTGACAATGAAAGGATTCCATCATCACTCTTGCACACATTTCCTAATGCTTATTTTAATGCCTGAACATCTGGGAGAGATGCACGCTCCGCTCCCAGGGCCATTAGCTTTGGCTGCGTGCAGGCGTTTTGGAAAGGCGCTGCGCAGGGAAGCAGAGCCTGTGTGGGCCAGAGCTCTGTTGAAGTTGGAAGTGCGAGGAGAGAATTATTTTAAAAGTGCATGACAAGTAATTAACAGCTTCCTGAAAACTAGAACCAGTTGAAAATTTTTGCTGAAGTATTTTTTCCCCTTTAGAAAAATGGCTTTTTGACGGAATAATTTCTCTTTAATTCAAATCTTATTTCTATTGAGAGTTTGGGAGGTTTTCTTAAAAAACTGATGCCGTGGTATTTTTGGTCGCTGGAAGAAAAACCCTTTCTCACCCTTGAGCTTTCAGAATTTTTGGAGATGATGGACAGGCACATAAAAAAAAATAATAATAGTAAAAAATGGAGGAAAACGCTGGGTGAGGCACCAGGCAGGAGAGCCACTGACTGCGGACCAGGGACTGGGGACATCAGAGCGCACCCAGCGGTGACGGAGAAGCAACTGCGTGCCTGGCTCCGTTCAATCCAACGACATCTGAGACAAGTGGGTTAGACTGCGCAGCCAATTAACAGCAACCTTGACGCGAGAGCTTCGTTAGGAGCCCTCCCGCAGCCTCCGCTGTGTGTGCAGCCGGGGGAGCGCTCCCCGCCCTGATCTCCTGCACTGCTGGCGGACCCGAGGGACGGCACCTCCAGGCCTGGCTGCAACGATGCTAATAGGCTGCTTTCTGGTAATTTTCTATTAATTGTTTGCGCTCCCTATGTGTCTTCAATCCATTAGCTACACTTTCCGGGATCGTAGCAGGCCATAAATCTGCCGGTCTGCCAGGGCTCCCGCGACGCCTTTCAGGCGCTCGTCCCCAGTGCTGCTGGTTCTAACGCAGTCAGGCCGCCCCCGCCAGGCCTCGTCCCCCTGCTCTTCGCTCCACCAAAGGCAGCGAGCGCGGCGCTGCCGGCTTCCCCCAGGGCTGCGCCTGTGGAGTGATGATAAGGGAATCGGATTTGAGTGGCGACACTAGAGGTGAAACCCAAAGATCCCGAATATTTAGTTGTGTTTACCCACAGTAATCAGCTTCTCAAATAGATGTCACTGGGAAAGCTCTTGCCACACTGATTGCATTGTTCCCTGCTTTCTGCCCAGGGGCAAACAGCTCTGATTAATATTTCACAACACTTTTTAATTTTTTTTTTTCCCTTTTTTTTTAATGTGTGTGTTCGGAGAGCCTTGATAGAGAGACACAGAATATTTTACCGTCTCTCGTGTTTGCCTGCTCCAGTAATCATTGGATTCAATCACTCTCGCAATGTTTTTATGAATTAATAACAGGCACTTTGGAGGGCTGGCGGGGAGATGGGAAATGCAATCTGTACAACCTTAATGAGCACCGCGGGGACCCGGTGCCATGGTTTCCGAAATCCTCTCCGCGCTTCGCTCTAAATCATTGTCTCCACAATTACCTGCGCGCGCTCCCTGGTAGCTGGCTCCGAGCACGCCTGCCTCCCCGCCGTGCCCCTCTTTCATCACAAGGGCTCGTTTGGAAGCTGTCCCAATTATTTTTTTTTTTTTTTCATTTTAATAAAAGCTCACCTTTGTCAGCGCTGACAAAATGTTTGTCTTCGCTGCCTCGTTAGCGTTTGCTGTCACCCAGGGAAGGTGGGACGGAGGGGAACGGGACCAGGGGATAAAGCACCGCAGGCACTTGGCTTTGCGAGCTGATGGGGAAGGTGGAAATGGGGAAGGGGTGCGTTTGCTCCAGGTAACGTTGCCTGTGCTGCTGCTGAACGCTGAGGGACCAGGCCCGGCACTGATGCGCCCCAGCTGGCTGTGGGATGGGCGCTCCCCGTGTCCCCACGGTGCAGAGGAACGGGGCTGCAGCGACCAGAGCTCTGCTCCCTGCATTGCAAGGCGAAGGGGAGCCCCAAGAGGAGGACGCTGCCCATCGGTGCGGCCGTGGGCTCCGTCTGCAGAGCTGGCTTTGCTCAGGTCCTCACGCAGCCGCTCCTGCTGTCAGACAGCGGATAGCCCTGCTCTCCGACCTGGCACTGCTGCTCCTCTGCCAAGTGGAAACCTGCTGCGTGAGATGCCGGCGTCTCCCAGCCCGGCAGCACGCGCACATCTCACCGGGGAGGACCGTGCTCTGTGCTCCCGGCTCTGCTCGAGACACTTCTGCTCCTGCCACCGCTGGGGTACACCAGGTCAACCCCACCCACGGTGCTCCCCACGGCACTGCAGTGGGTGCTGAGCCCCCAGCGCTGCCTGGTGGGTCTTCTGCGGCACCTCCAGAGCACCCAGCTGCGGTGGGACACCTCCAGTGACCCCCCTGAGCCCGCTGTCCTGTACTGAAGGAGCAGGGCTGAACCCCATGGGGGTCCCAGCCCCTCGCCCTGCCCCTGGGCTGCAGCAGCTGTGTTGAGTGCTCTCTGTCGGCTCCCGCAGGGGCCGTGAGGACGGGGATCCAGACAACCTTAATCCTAGACGTGTGGCTGTGCTTTTAAAAATCGTCTGAGTGGAAATTTGGCCACGGGCAGTGCAATTGTGTTGCAGGCTGTGGAGCCAACTGGAGTCATTAAAACACATACTGCATTCCTCTGGAGGAAACATAGTTGTTGATAGGGCATAATTTTACAGCGCAAGTGTTGGGTCTTCATCCAACATTAGTATTTGTACAAGTTCACGTCTGAGGAGCCCAGAAATATCAGATGGAGAGATCCAAGCCATGAGCCCTTCTGTGGTTCCTGGGATGAGCTGTGCTGGGATGTGGCTGGGGGACGTGGGAAGAGACCGGTGCCCACCCCACGGGGCTGCTGCTGCAGGAGGAGCCAGGAGCTGCTCCTCCAAACATCTTCCAGCAAACATTTGACCACATCCCATGGCCAGATCCCCCACATCAGTCCCAGCTTTGCATCTCCAGAAGGTACACCACGTGCTGGGTGACACTGTCCTGTGTCCCCCCAGAGCCAGCACTGCTTTGGACCCGCGCCTGGGCACAGAGCCCAGGTGCTCTTCAGGTTTTGGGATCCAGTATTTCCTTTCTCATCACCAGCAAAGGGCTCACTTGTGAGACCAGGCTCTGGGAAATGCCTGGGGGCCTCGTCTGAGGGCTGCGTGGAGGGCTGGGGACAGGGGACCCCAAGCAGCAGGTCCAGGCTGGTGCTCGTCCCACGTGCAGTGCTCCTGGCACTGCTGGCTGCGAACCTGTACTTGCTGTCGGAGACTAAACAAATGACAAAAGCAAACAGGCTGGGTGACATTGGGTTGAGCTCCTGGGGATGGTCTGAGAGCAAACAGCGCGGGAGGTGACGAACACACCCAGCCCGTCTTCCCAGCTCCACGGCAGAAAATTGCGCTTGATCCACCAGCGAGCCCAGAAAAGCTCTGACTTCAGGAACTTCTCAGTTTTCACCCTGCTCTGTTTACTTTCTGTGTTTTTTTTTTTTTTTTTTTTT
>VXAV01006681.1:173-16444 GCA_013399715.1 Alectura lathami | reverse complement strand
GGGGGGGGTTGGGGGGCGTGTTTGTTGCTCCCCGTCTCCAACCACATGACAGAAGCGCTGTGAGCATGGAGGGAGTGCAGGGAGCTGGGGCTGGGACCAAGGCCATCCCCCTCCCCGCCCCACTCCTGCCCAAGCCTGAGCCTCGCTCACCAATAAAAGTCTCTTCCCAGAGCGCAGGAGAGTTTTTTTTTCTGGAGTTCAGCTGATAGAAATTCCCACCGGAGCGTTGGAGGCTGGCAATCAGCTCACTCATTCTTCGCTTATCATCACAAACCTCTGACCTTCAAACATCACTGGTGCCCGGCCGAGCAAACCGAAGTAAAAGCAGACGGTGATCCACGGCGCTCCCGTGCTGCAGGTCCCCATCCCACGTGGGCACGCAGCTGGGTGGGGACCCCAGGGGATGCTGAGCACAGCCAGGCCCCTGCACAGCCCCCGGCCCCATGGCGGAGGGCAGGGATGCTGCTGTAGCCAGGCACCATGCGGCATCTCCGCATTGCAGCTCTCATGAACTGGGGTTTGGGTTTTGAGGAGGCTGGTGCAGTTTCCAGGCAGCCCTTTCCACTTCCACCTCGGATGCTGTCGGTGGACGTTTTGCTCTCTTATTCCTTAGAAATTCCTTAGAAAAAGCCACTCCGCACCCCAGGAGCCTCACTGCTGCTCTGAAGGCAGCCCGTGCGCAGTCCCTGCTGCCCAGAGAGGCGAAGCTGCACCGCCTGGGTGACCCTCTGGGGACAGGAGAGGGGGTCTGGAGGGACCCCAGCCACTGCGCAAGGGATGGAGGCAACTGGTGTGCCAGCAGGCATGCAGGAATGCGGCAGCATTGTGGTGGGGGGGAGAAATTAATAATTATCGAAAGCGCACCCCTATCACTGCTCATCAAAATTTGCCCGTACTCCATTCCAGCCTCCTTTCTTCTTCTTGCCTCCAGTAAGTACTTTAACATCCTTTTTAAAAATTAAAGGGGGAGGGTTATGGAACAGATAAGAGATAATTGCCTAGCTTTGACTCTTCTATTGATGTGAAAATAGGATTGGAATTACTCACTCTGGTTGAAAGGTTAGTTGAAGGTTATTACAGGAAAATTGTTATTCATACATTTTTTCTGTGCTGCTGGATAGCCTAAAAGATTAAATTCACAGAGTGCATAATGACCCATCACAACGGACAATGGTGGGAATAATCTCCAGAGACTCCAGATAACAGAACAGAGACTTCTTTGAATAATTCATGGTTCAACAGACATCCCTCACTAACAGATTACATGTGAGTTTTCATTAGAAAGGAGATAATTTAAAGTAGCTTTAAAAATAACCGGTATTTTTAACGGAAGTGGAATTACCATAAGCATTTATGCAGTTTGTTTATGCTTTAATAAATCTGCTTTCCTCCTGACCTTCATGCCATGGGAACAAAACGCAAGGGGATAAAGAAAGTCATTGTTTGCGACAACCCCGCGCCGGCAGCGCATCGGTTTCGCGTCCCGCCTCCCCCCCGGCTGCGTTCGGCGCTCGGCGGGCACAAATCCTGCTGAGCCGGGGGGGCCGGGGGGCTCTGCCCCGCAGAACACCCCGTGAGGGGCTGCGGGGTGCTGGGCACCCTCCGGCGCTCCTTCTGCAGGATGCTCCCCGGGGTGCCAAGGGCCCAGCTCCGAGCCGGGACGGGGTGGCAAGGGGAGGACACGCGGTGCCGGTCCCCGTCCTGGCTGCTCCCAGAAATCGTGCGCCAGCCCGGGCTAATCTTTTAATTTCATCTCGTGGAATAGCTGTTATGCCTGGAAAGCTGATTGTTTGTTAAAAGCAAGTATTTATTAAAGCTCAACAGAGGCCCGATACACATCTGAAGCATTGTTCTGCGCTTTAACAAACGTATCTTAAACAATTAATTGATATTTAGTAAACATGTAATAGTTATCTTCTCCCATCTAAATTAAATACTAATTAAAGTCACAGAATTCGGTGCCGTGGGCTGCACCGATCGCAGCTTCTCCGGCAGCAGGGATGAGGATGGTGCTGCCCCTGCTGGCGGGGGGCGTGGGGCTGAGTCCTTGCCGTGGGGCAGTTTCGCAGGGGGGGGACCGGGGGTGACGCTCGGCAACGCGGCCGCCCTGCCTCCAGCTCCCGGTCCCGGCGTGCAGTGCAGCGAGCGGCCGGCAGGAGCATGCTGGAAGCTGTAGTCTGGGTGTGCTCTGCCCGGAGCCACTCACAGCCATCCTCCTCCTCCTCCTCCTCCTCCCCCTCTCCCCCTGCTAATCCTCGGGTTAAAGGCCAACTGACAAAACAAAAATGACGGGGGAGTGGAGGCAGCGATGGCACGGTAAGGTAAGGTAAAGCAAACATTTGCGAGATGATTCATTTCCGTGCAGCTTACTGATGAGCCAGCATTCCTCTGGGAGAGCATCAGCTCGGAAAATGTTTGTTTTCTCCCGTCAGGTGAATCTGTGGCATCGCGCAGAGCAAATGCTCGTTAAACTAACGCGGGGCTGCTGAGCAGCAGGCCAGCACGTGCACCTCCTCTGCTTGCATCGCTGCTGTTGACAGAGCTCATGTAGAGCGTGCCAGGGAAGATTTTGACCTGAAGCAATTGCTGAAGAGGAAATAGAAGCAATTTTGCTGCGATCAGTGGCATTTCCCTGGATTTCTTCTGGCCTTGCCAAGAGCAGAATCCATTGTCAAGTCTGCAGGAAACAAATAGTTTTCCTTAGTTTGCAAGAGGCAGGAGACATTTGCTTTAATTGCCGCTTCCTGTGACTGAGCAGTGGTCACTGCTCACCTCCAGCTGGACATGGCCAGAGCTGGGCCCGGGGCTGGCCGGAGGACACTGCCTCTCTTGTGTCCCTGCTCCTCGGTTCCTCCTGCCCTGCCTGCCCCCACCCCTGCAGGCACAGGGATAGGAACCCAGCCCCAAAGCCCCCAGGGTGAAAGCTCCAACAGCAGACGCTGCTCCAGAGCCACGAGCACCTTCTGCAGCCTCATGACAAGCGTTGCTGCTGCGGGTGATGGAGCGAGGCCATGGGGAGTTGGTCCAGTGGGGAGGGGACAGCAGCTCTGTCCCAGCACGGCGTGGCTCACGGCGTTCCCAAGGTGCCACCGCTTGGGGGTGTCAAGGGGGACATAGTGCTGACCCTGTCCCAGGGAGCAGGGTCACCTTGCGAAGCAGGCAGCACTGCAGCCAGAAAGGCAGGGGCAGTTCCCACTCTGGACCCCCGTGCTACTTGCGGCCTGGAAGGGGTTTTTAGCCTGAGCCTTGTTCTGCTGGATTGCACAGTGAGTACCCGGCAGCCTGCACAGCACAGCAAAGGGAGTCCCAACAAACTGATTAAGGACGTGCATGATGAAGCGTTAAACGGTGATTGCCTGGGTCCTACCTGTTAACTGAGAAGGATTTATCCCTGTGGGGGAAAGCAGCAGCTGCAGGGATTTTATTCCCACCCACCCCTCCAGGTATAAGGGCTCATATAAATAATACTCTAAAGTCTAAAGGAGGGGATTGAGGACTTTTACAGATTTAACACTAACTCCTCTTTCCGCTAAAGCTTCTGTCAATAAATCATTTTTTAATTATCAGCTTAAATTACCAGCTAAGCATGCCTAAATGATCTCTGGAGTGGTTTCTGATGTAAGATGTCAAGAGCAGCATTAAGGAGGTCTAGGAAGAAAGTTGTTCTCCTTCCTCTTAAAATGTGTTCTCTTTTTTTTTTTCCACCTCCTGGAAAGCTGACCACTGTGTGTCAGGTGGGACGTGAGCGGGACAAGGCTCCAACACCTCAGCCCTGCCCTAAAGGAGGGTATGTACAAACCCACATCCAAAATTACGGCTCAGCTCCACCTCTAACGTAACAGCAGTGGGTTTGATTTAGTGCTGCCTCCTGCAATGAGATCACATTCCAGATTTTGTCCTGATGCTGGGTGGGTGCCCTGTAAATGGTCTGCAGGATGCTAACGTGTGCCCTTGCAACAGCCTCAGTGCCAGGCTGGGGACGGGGTTTTGTCCCCTGCAGACACACACAGCCACTGTGGCTGCCTGCAGAGGTGGCCCTGAACATCTGGCTCAGTGAGCTGCTTGTTTATCTACCTGGTATTTTTCACGAGAACAGCAGAGTGCTCCGTCTCAGTCCAAGGTGGCATTGGAAAAACAAGTTAATTACTGCAGTTTTCAGGGATGGAAATGAAGCTCTGCAAGCTCAGTCTCTAATAACTCCCAGGAAAGAAGGTGCTGGCGAAAGACAAAAGGTTAATGGGACTACTTCTGGCCCCTGTGAAATAACAGCAATTAACGCTGACCTGCGTAACCATTCGTCAAGGCGCGCAAACACGTGGCTGAGCAGTGACAAGTCTCCGCTGAGCACTCCCTCCCCGTGCAGCTGCTGTGCCCAGCCCGGGCCCACGGGCAGCCAGGTGTGACACGAGGCAGAGCGTCCTTGTCGCGCGCGCTTAGAGGAGAAGGAGCAGGCTGGGAAGCAGGCTGGAATGGGAGCATCCTGATTTTACCTGGGGAAATGCCCCTTTCTGCTGTCTGCACTACTCCATCCAGAGCAGGATCGCCCAGATTCTTCAGGGAATGGTCCAAACCCAAAGGAAGAGGGATGGAAATCTGTGTGCTGGGGATGTAGCTGTGGATGGAGGCGGAAAAGTTCAACCCCCTGCTGGGTTATTTGGCCACTGAGCCTCCTGTGGGGGTGAGAGGGCTGCTCCAAGCATCCGCTGCTCTCGGGGACAGAGGGACCACAGGGGTGAGGACAGACCCCAAGCAATCCCACGAGTTTTCATTAACCCAGCGGGACGAGGCGCGCCCCACGTCACAGAGCACAGGCGGAGCAGGGGCCCTTTGCTCTGCCAGTTGCTCTCTGGCCACTCAAAATCTATTCAGGAATTATTTTCTTCTTCACAGGAGGAGATTCACAGCGCTTCTCATGTTTCCCATGTTGCCCCAATTAATGCAATTAATCAAGGCTGCATAGCTCATGCCCCGGGCGAGGAGCTGGGAGCTGCACACGGGCTCTGCCCAAGCTGCAGACGGAGGCAGGAGCCGGAGGGCTCTGCGCCGTGGCGTGGAACGGAAACAACGCAGAGCATTTTCTGATGCCTTTTCTCTCCCCCACAAAGTGCCTGAGCCACGAATTGTTGCATGAGACCATGAGCAGAGCAGCAGGCTGCTTCTCCTGCAAAGGGGTAGCAAAGCTCTCGGTGCTGTGAGAGACCTGGAGAGCTTCAGACGAGAGCGTTATTGGTATCCGATGGCAATCCTCCTCAGCTCCTCTCATCCTCCCCAGCTAGTCTCTGATTTCTCACTTTCCTTTCCTCTGCCCCGATTAATCTTATTTCATGGATTCCATGACAACACAAGCATCTGAGGAGCTCGCTCTCCACACCATTATTGAATTATGTGCAGGGAGATTGGGCTTGCTCAGCCCCCGAACCACATTAACCTGATTACGCTATGAAGGTCAAACGCAGGAATTAACCAGAGGCTTGGAAGCTCATCACTTCACGGCGGTGCAGGCGCTCACCGTAGTGCAGTACCGCTGCTGGTCCTCTGGGCTGCCCTGGGAAGAGGGATGCAGGTAAAAGGAGGTGCAGCTCCTTCCATCTCCCCTGCACCAGCAGGGAGCAGGGAGGGCTGAGCCCCTGCAGCCCCGTGCAGCTGGGTGCTGCCCTGGTTCAACAGCTGCTCACGGTGGCACTGTGGCTTCTTCCTCCTTGCTCCTGGCAGCTGATACATGGCCTTACATGCAGGCCAGTGTTGCAGAGCTTAAATGAGAGCTCTGCTAGGGGCTTCCTGTGCTCCCTAGGTCTCGCTCTTTCCCACCTCCATGTCCTGCCGGCCCCTTGCTCTCCTGCAGACCCGTCTGCCGGCTCTCTGCAAATAGGCCAGCATCAGTCAGGGAAGATGCATGCATCAGGGCTCGGCCTTCATCCTGCTCTCCTCTTCCTCCCTTCCCACTCCAGTGCTCCCAGAGGCAAATTCCACCTCAGAGCTTCAGGGTTTCCCTGAGGCACCCCTAGAGAGGGGAACCAGCCGGTGCCCCCACACCCTGGGGAGCACAAGCTCCACTCCATATCCCAAGGGACCCCCCCGCACCAACGGCAACACGAGTCTCTGTGCGCACACCACGCTCGCCTGATGCTTCCTCTCCCGCTCGTGTTCAACTTCTGTGGGCACGCACCGAAAGCAGCCGCAGCTGCGGAAGGATGCTCCGCAATCTCCGCTGCCAGGGCAGCCGACGAGGGATCGGTGGCAGCGTGAAGGACGCGGCACCGCGGGCAGGAGGGCAGCAGCGCCGTTTGTTTTTACGGGCCTGCCTCCCTTTCAGCTCACGGGTGTCTCCCCGTGTCCCGGTGGGCACGCAGCGGTGGCCGGGGTCAGTGCTCCCCCACGTGTCCCCCCGGGGTGGGGATGCTCTCGGATCCGAGGCCCCAGCACAGGGCATGCAGCTGCCCCCCGGGGTGCATTCGTGGGGAGCCGGGTCCCCAGCCCAGCTTCTTCCCAGTGGGGCTGTAAATATCCCTGCCCGAGCCTGTTTAAAGGCTTTTGTCTGTGCTTAATGACATGGCTGCAAATTCACCCTTGAGGAGGTAGAAGCTGTAAATAATGTTGTTTTCTCTCTCCCTCTTTTTTTTTTTTTTTTTTAAGAAAAAGCCCTTTGAATGGGATGCTGTTAACCCTGAGTGGCCCGGCACACGCAGGATGGTGCCCGTGCTGGGCTGGCTGGCTGGGATTGCTCCATGCATGGAGGATGCATGGAGTCAGGGGGATGCAAGGAGCCAAGGGGATGCATGGAGCCAGGGGATGCATGGAGCAGGGGGATGCACAGAGCTGGGGGATGAACAGAGCTGGGGGATGCATGGAGCCAGGGGGATGGAAGGAGCCAAGGGGATGCATGGAGCTGGGGGATGCACAGGGCTGGGAGCTTCTGGTGTCCCCAAGAGCCCAGAGAGTGGGAGCAGATGGGTGCCTACATTTACACTCCCTGAATCAATAACGTGAGCCCGTGGGAAATGCACCCTCTGAATTCCCATCCATTCAGCAGCAGTGCAGCTGCGAGCAGTGTCCTGAGCTGTGAGCTCGTCAGCAGAGCTGGCCACGCTCCCACCTCGCCAGTTCTGAGCACAGGCAATGCTCCTGAGCAGAAGAACACCATGCAGCTGCAGTCAGAGGGGCTCGGGTGCTCCTCTGGCTGCGCTGGCCGAGCACTGCTGCAACATTTGCGCCGTGTTTGGCAAACCCCGACACTGCTGGCCGCCTCTGAACACGTGCAGCCTGCAACAGGTTGCTTTGTGCATTCCTGTGTCTGGGTGGCTGTCCACTGCACCTGCAGAGCTTTCTGCTAGGCAAATAGTGAGCGCTTGCTGCGGGTTTGTTTTCGAAATTGGAAAGGTGTGGTAGAATAAGGGTTTGGTGTTGTTCAAATAAGTGCTTCCCCACTGAAACGGTGACGTTTGCTCTCGGACCAGCCAAAGGACTGCCTGCCTCCTGCACAGGACGTCTCAGCTCCTTCCCGATGCTGCTCACACACAGACATTACCAGGTCTGGCTTTCAGAACCGTCCACCCTCAGCTTCAGGAATCCCCCAGTTTTCTGCCCACAGAATCACAGAGCACTGGGGCCTCTGCCCCTTTTCTGCCTGATGGCTGCAGCCCAGGGGTGGTTTCCTTATGAGGTCGCAGGAAGGGCTTGTCTGGGGTTTTCCCAAGATGTCAGCTCTGAGAAACAGGGACTGTGACCTTTGTCTGCACAGCATGAGCACATGGTGGCCCTGCCCCTGCCTGGGGCCAAATTCTGAATAATAAACCGTCACTGAACTGTCTGTTCTCCTCCTTATGTCAATCCATGAAAGCTTTTGACAATTTCAAGGCACGCCTTCCTCTGCCATTCTTTAAAAGCAACAGGAACAGGGCAACCGAGTGCCCTGGCAACAGTGCCAGAGGTAACCCAAAACACCCAGACGCAGATATCTGGTGCGTTCGCTTTCACCTCGCCTGCCTGCGCAGCTCTAAACATCTCGGAGCCTGAAGCACAAAGCACGTGTGCCGTGCCTTTCCCATAGCCAGCCCTCCAGAGCGCACGGCCCTTTAATAATGAAAAAAGCAGATGATGTATGAGACACTCGCAGGCTGTTAGCACTTCTATGTATCACTGCTCGAGAGTTTTGGAAGGAAAATTGCATTACTGGCCTGCAAGGGGAGAAGTTTCCCTCTGAGCTCTGCGGTTTGGGTGGAGCGCGGGGGGAGGCGGGGGCAGGTGCTTGGAGGCTGGGGGTTGCTGCAGCCCCGAGGTTTGGGGTTTTGTCTGCTCTTCGGAAACTGCTCCCACAGCCTCTCCATGCCCTGATTTCTTCGTTTGCTAGTCCAGAAGGAAGATTTCTTATTGCATCATCAGCTTTTGTTGTTGGCACAGGCAGTGCGAGCACAAGAGGTGTGAGCGCTTCCTCTTGGTGTTTGTTTGTTACAGGGTGGCACAAAGGGACCCTGGCTGGGCTTCGAGCGTTGCAGTGAGGACCTGCAGTGCAAATCAGCTCCAGGTTAAACCAACAAATGGGCAGCAGGCGAGACCTGCGGGCTCTGAGTCCCGGGGCAGCGCTTGCAGGCTTTGTCGCCACTGATTCTGGGGGCCCAGCACAGCCCACACCCGCTGGGGGGTGAGGACAGGGCTCCATCTCAGCCGGGTATCCCCACTCCGTGGGGAGCGTTTGTGGGCTCAAAGACATCAGCTCTGGAGCCGGCTCCTTGCTCTGCCGAGCCAGGCGTGCAGGGCCACCTTGGACCCGCACAGCCCCGACCACGTGCAGTCACTAGCACGATTTTGGGGCCGCACGTTGGCATACAGTGGCTAACGCAGGGCTCTTCAACCTGCCCAGAGCAGGTACCAATAATACTGAGGGCTGTGGGCTTCAGGGCAGGTTTCCAATCCAGCAGCAGGTTGGCAGCTTCTGGTTGCTGTGTCACGCACATCGAGCTTAGACCCACTGCAGGTTACTGGCGGCAGGGCTGGCTGCGGGTCTGCCTGGCGCTGCGACCTGTGCCTGCCCTCCGTCTGCCTGCCTGGTCGAGAGAAAGACAACGTTTTGCTGCCCGAGCTAGGAGCAGGACTCTGAACTGAGGAGGTATTTAACTGAGAAGTGCAAATACTTCCACTCCAGATCTTGTTTGCCAGCTGGTATGGCACAGGGAAAGAGGTTTTTTCCCACTCTTTATTATTCTCCCTGTTGTTTTCAGGCCAGACATGGAGCTGTGGAGTGCTTGGTGTCAGCATCCAAGTGTGTGCTTTTATGCATGGCGTATGCAAATGCAAGGTGATTTATTTTATAAAAGTACTTTTATTGCAGTTCCCAGCACTCCTGCTAGCAGCTGCTATGAGAATCACTTGGATGTTAAAGTGCTGTCAACAAAATTGCTCCCAGCGGCATGCAGGCACAGATGCACATCTCCCTCCCTGTTGAAATTCAGTGGGTCAGGAGGATGAAGGCACGGATGCAGCCGTGCTGTCCCATCAGCTCAGAAGATGCAGAGGGCATGGCAGGACCCAGCCTTAGGAGGGGAAGGCTATGGGGGGGCCAGCCCAGCCCTTTTCATTTAAACTCAGGTTTGAAAAATTAAACAGCGCATGGAATGAGCTAGGGCATGCCCTGCCAGCCCCCAGGGGCTGGGGAGACTGGGACAGGGCGTGGATGTGGTGTTGCTGCAGAACTGCCAGGTCTTCTGCTGATCACGGGAGAATGATCTCTAGAGCTCGTGGGCTGTGGAAGGTGCCCTGGGGGCAACGCTGTGCTGTGCTGCTCGGGGTGAAGATGCCTGTGCTGGGCGCTGGGGCAGGGCAGGGCAGGTGGGGGTGAGGCCAACGTGTTCCTTCTCCTGCCGTGGCCATCGACTGCGTGCTAACGTGGGCCCCTGGGGGTCCAGAGCAGGAAATAAGCTGGGTCCTCTGGGTGCCCAGAGGGCTGTTTGGGGATGGTGGCACTACGGGATGCTCGGCTACGTGCTCATTGCAGGCACGCAGCCTGGGTCTGGGGAGGAGGAGTTAACAAGCAAGGAAAATAGGAGATAAATAGCAAAAGAATGCTTCAGCCCATTCATCCTGCAGCCTTACTAAATGTACCATGAATGATTCCTTGCAAAATTGAGCTGTATGTACACTTGCTTGATGGCACTGCAGTGAATTGCTTCTTTAGTAAATCTGTCATGTGTGCGCAGACTTTATGGCTTTTTTTAATGTAAGAACTGTGCATGTCTTCAGGTTGAATATCTCTTGCCACGAGCAAGATTAGATTCCAGTGCATTGTCCTGAATCGCTGGTATTCGTGCTGGGGGCTAGGGCGAGGGGGGCTCTGCTCCTGGGATGTCTCTGTGCTTGCCTCAGATGCTGTGATTTTGCCCCAAACGCAGTGGGCATGGAAGGGCCAGGGCAACCCGAGCAGCAGCAGCCGTTGCTGTGGTCCAGGCTGTCACTGTCCCAGCTGCTGTCCCTGTCCCTGTCCCTGTCCCATGCTCTCACCCTGGCCATGGGCTACAGGGAGGCGACGGCTGCAGCAGCAGCACCCCGGCAGCACGCTGTGGTGATGTGGCCACGCCACGTCAGGTCCCGTGGCTGTCCAGGCGCCTCTGTGGGGTGCAGAGCCAGTCACGGCGCACGCACAGCAGCCCTGGGGTCCTGGTGTGGCTGCAGGCGTCCACTGCACGCGCGTGTCCAACGTGTGCATCCAACAGAGCCCATCCAACACGTGCACACAACAAACGTGCCCCACGTGCGCACCCAGGGTGTGCATGCGGCCTGCCCAGCGCCTGCACCCAACGCACTGCCAACGCGTGTCCAACGCGTGCACCCAGCGTGGGCACCCAGTGCAGCAAAGTCACACGGTCCTTTCCACACCCTCGCCCACGGGTGGCTGGGTCGCTGAACGTCTGCTGTTCAGAAACCGCTCCTGCAGCCTCTCCATTCCCTGATTTCTTCCTTTGCTAGACCAGAAGGAAGATTTCTTATTTCTACTTACAGGGTCACCGAGAGGGTAAACGCATTAATGCTGCTCCCGGACGGATGGTGCTGTTAAAACAAAGACTTCCTGCTATTTGTACGCCGGATTCTGCTCTGCAGGCTGCTAGCGGCCAGCCGTTGGCTGTGTATTTACACGCTGTGCTCCCAGGCCATGGGGTAGAACAGATATATTTTTCAAGATACTTTCTTTTCCATAAAAAATATTTGATTGCAGTATTGACAGAACTACCGATGTAAAAGGGCAAGGAAATATTTCCAAATGGTTTATCTGACAGCTGTAAATTTCATCTCATGTTGCTTATTGACCTCTAATTGTTTCCAGCAGTAGCAGGAGACAGGAAGATCAATAGGGCCGGGGAGGTGGTTAATATCCTCGCCGTGCACTTAACTGTGGTTAGAAAATACTGGAATTTGTCTCCCTGTGATTTTTAGCAGGTTTGTAATTGAAACTTTAGGCACCTGCCTCTTGGCCTTCTTCGTGTGCTGGTTTCGGGATGAAGCACTAACTCCCCTCAGGGCTTGCCACCATTTTCTCACTAAAACATTCCTGCATGAAAACAAACGGAAAGAGGTGGGACGAGCTGGGGGGAAGAGGGGTGACCCCAGTGCTCCCCTGGAACATGCAGTGCCTTTAGGTCTGCAAAGGATGCACGTGGACTCCTCCTCCTGGAGAGCTCCGCAGCCTTCCAGCCCGGCGTACGGTGGGATGCTGCATGCTTCCCGTGTTATAAACAGGGGGGTTTTGTTTTATTTCATTTGCAATTTGCAATTTATGACCTTTACCTCCCAGATTAGTGAAACGATTTCCCGTCACGTCAGGAGCGGAAGGGCGTGCGCGTCGATCGGCTGCACGTCGCAGCGGTGCTGCTGTTGCACCGCGGGGGCTGCACGGCTGGGTGATCCTCGTGGATCCAGACCGGGGCACGCCCAGCTGGGAGCTGGGGGCAGACCCTGCCGGCACGCTGCACCAAAAGCGCTGCCCCCATCCCACGCCAACGTCTTCCACTTTTCTCCTGGTTCTTGGCCTTTTTTTTCTCTTGCTCAGGCATCAGCCGCTCGATTTGCATCCCAACAGTTGCACACCCCGAAGGGTGCATTTACAATGCAAACGTCAGGCTTGCTCACAAAAATAAGGCACAGCAAAGTGATAAGGTGCTCCGAGCACCGCAGGGACTGCAAACACCACGGGCTCTGCAGGCACCGTGGGCACCAGCGCAGCAAATGCTGCACGCAGCCTCCCCTCAGCACTGCTTCCAGTCGGAGCCAAAGGCAAGGGGCTGGCAGCCCTCCTTCCGCCGCTTCTGCTGCTCCACAACAGGCGCGTTTGCATTTCGGCTGTGGTTCGGCCTGACCCAAACTGAATTGGATTTGTTGCGTTTGCAGGCAGGGAAGTTGGCAGGTTTGGGTTTCTTGTAAGAGGAAAGGAGGAGGCCCAGGCATTCGGGTGCCTCCAGGGCTCAGGGAGAGCTGGCCCGAGAAAGCAGGAAAGCAGGGGTTGCTTTTCATAAATAAAAAAATGGGAGAAAAAGGGAAAATTAGGACAATTTCTGAACTCTAAGTACCATTGAGTTGTTGAAAAGAAAACAAGGATTCAAAGCAGGTGCTCTGTCCTCTCCTGCAGGCACTGAATCCCACTGCCCACAGCACCCACAGCGCCCACAGACCCCACAGCGCCCACAGCGCCCACGCTGACTCAGGCAGCCTAACCCAAATGTTTGTCGTTATTTGAACAAAATATTGCTGTAAGGCAGCTTTTGCCTTTTTTCTTTTTTTTTTTTTTCTACCCAGGTAAGTGCTGTGACTTCTCCTGCCCGTTGTGTATTTCAGGACTTTGACTCTCCCATGTCGATCCAGCCTGGCCCCTGCTTTCTGCAGGTCTCCACTCTGCTGGAAACCCCATTTCCTGGCCAAGCCGCCAGCAATACCGAGGGCGGGAGGCGCCTGGGGGGGGCCTCACCCTGCAGCCAGCACAGCCGGAGCCCAACATTCTTCAGTGCAGTAAGAACCTCGGGTGAGAGGACCCCTTGCACCCACCTGCCTGTGCCACCCCGTTACGATTCCTTGGCTGGCAGGTGCCGCATAGCCTCCTGGGCCTTGCAGAAGTGGGCTGTCTGTGCCCAGTCCACCCCCAAATCTCCCACTTGGGAGAAATTCTGCAGCCCTGCAGGGGGGCAGGTAGCGGTGCGGGGTTGCTGCCTGCCCGGCGGAACGCAAACGCCGCCGCGGCTCTGCCTGTCGCCGTGAATCACGGCGGAGCAGTAATCTGTCATTAGAGCCTTCAGCACTAATTGCTGGCAAAATGCCACGTGCCTATTTTCTCGTTTTAACAAAACATTTATGCATGAAAGATTTAATGCCAGGTATCAAGCATATCATTGTAAATTTACCACTAATTAAGCCTAATTAAAATAATTAAATGGCTGTGGAGTCACAATGTGAATTAAAATCACATTTCCTCTTGTGTGTGCTCCGCTCTTCTCGCTGCCCTTACTTCGAATTTGAGACACAAATATTTCCCCACTCAGATTCGCGCGGAGCGTCTGCGGGGCAGAGGGGATTTAATCGCCGAGATAATGCTGCGGTTCGATGGGAAGTTTTTCACTTCCAGGACCTCTTGAGGTTTTTCGCTCTCTGGATGAAGTATGGACAATTTGACAAATCTGTTCCTCCGAGCAGCCACTTGCTTTTGCATATTCATTACTCATTAGATTTTTAATCAAAGCCGCTGACGGACCCTTTGCGCCACAAATAACTCGCTCATGAATCATGGAGCGCGTTTCGCTCGTGGCTGCGCGCGGGGTGCCGCGCCTGGCCCGCCGCACGCTCCACATGGCGCTGCAGATGTTCGGGCCCCGCCGCGCCCCAGGGCGGGCACCGGCCCCCATCTGCCGCCCAGCCCCGGGTGGGAGCAGGAGCCAGGGGGGCTGGGGGTGCTCTCCTGCTGCTGGGGCTCTGGTGTCTTTGCTTTTTGCTTTCTGTGGAGCTCCCGCCCCGTTTGCACAGCTGCGCGTCGCTGCGGGTTCTGGAGCTCCTGGGGGTGCACGGGGCGCTTGTGCACCGCTCACCCTCTGGAGGCTGCTCTCCCAGAAAAGAAAAACAGCATTTATAGGATGGCCAGCTCTAATTGCCCCTCACCCCTGGGTTTAACTGCTCTGAGCGCAGCACTCGCAGGAGGTGCAGAGCAAGACAGGCACTACAAGTTAATTAAGGTGCTGGAGGAGCTGGGAGAACGGCTCTCTTATCACCGAAACAATTAAATGTGTGATTTTGACCTAAAAGGACGTGAGGAGAAGGGGAATCATAAATGAGCAATCGAGAGAGAACACGCTGTGCCTGGAGGACCTGGGCAGCCCACTGCTGGGCCGGCTCCCGGCACGCTCCCACCAGAACGGCAGCGGCCCCCTGAGAGCCCCGGGGTGGGAATGGCCCCGGGGGCAGCGGGGGAGGCAGAGGGGATTCGTCCCCCACCGTGTCCCCAGCCTCTGCGGGGCTGGATGAAAGCCCCCGCGCTCGGGGTCTGCTAATCCTCTTGGTCCACAGGGAAAATGAGAGCGCGGAGCAGACAGGGACCTCTGCTTCAGGGGGGGTTGGGTTCTGCAACGATCGTGATGAATCCTGGCCTCCCAATAAAGAAAATTCAATTTATTCTGTGCCAAATTGCAACGGGGTTTGTGAGGAACTCAGAAAACAGCACTGCGAGCCCGATGAAGGGGTGCTCCTCAGCATGTTTTCTGGGCGAGCTTCTTGTTGCTGCGCTGATCCATGCACCTGACCCAGTTTTCACCAGATATCAGGGAGGTCGAGAGCTGTCAGCTGGCTGTGCCAGTTGCTTGCTTTTGCAGCACGCTGCTTTTCTGCTGGGAGAAGCGAGCAGGAGCCCAGCTCCGCGGGGACGCTGTTGGCACTGGTGAGCGCCCCACGCCCCTTGGTGCCTTGCTGCCGCCCCTGCACCTTCCCCTGGCCCTGCACACGCAGGAGCTGTGTCCCCACATAAGTGGCACCGTGCAAACCAGCAAGGTCCTTTTTGGGGCTGCAGAAGCCTCCAGCTGTCCCCCAGGCACTGGATAGTGCAGGACCAATCGCGTTGTCATGCAGAAAGTCCGCTGGCGGGCTGTTTCACTGATTTATTGCTGATTTTTACTGGTGGATTTATTGGCTCCATCCATTAGCCGTTTTACTGATTCATACCCAGCTCTTGCCTCGTGTCCTTGACTCCATGGAGACAGCAGAAGGCCGTTTTGGGCTTGCTACATCTCTGCTGGTGGTGGCCATGCAGGAGGGACGTGGCATTGCTGGCTCAGGGAACACGTGGTGTCATGCACAGGCCGGGCTCCTGCATGCCTGCGCCCTCCGTGCTGTTGGCTGCGGAGCTCTGTGCGCTTTCTGGGGCTGCTCAGGAGCTGCAGGTGCCAAGGCTTTGCAGCTGGAAAGCCGGCTGGTTTTCTGGGTGGCATCAGAGATGGGCTCGAGGAGATCCTTCTGCTGGCAGCAGACAAAGCCAACAAATGGGGGCAGAGCGTGGGGCTCTGCTTTGGCCCGGGACTGGAGACTCGGGATGTGAGCCTTGGTGCCCAAGGTGGGACCACCAGCTGGAGCAGGAGCTGTGATGCTCAGGGCTTGGAAAAAAGGGGGTGCAGGAACGGGCTGCCCACAGGGGTAAACTTCAGTTCAGTCTGCTCCAAGCAAGGTGACCTGGTGGCAATGCTCACCCGAAGAGGACACCCTGGGTGCACCCAGCTGATAGGAGATAGCCAGGAGAAGGGTGCTGAGGAATAAGGTAAAGAAGTGAGGCTGGGACTGCCGGATAGTGTGGGCACTTCTGCCGCCGGGGCACTTTACCCACACTTTACCCACACACCATGCCGGCGCCGCTTGGCTCGCCCGCTGCTGGCGGGGGATGCGGGCACAGCTGCGCTCCCATCGCCCTCCCAGGGGCGTTCCTCAGCTGGTACCAACATGACACGCTGCTGCACGATCTGTCACGGCTCGGGTCTCCGCGGCCGGCCGCAGGTGACAGATGCGGCTGGCGGCGGGTTGGGCACCGCTGGGGCTCTGCTGCTTTGGGAAGCGTCGCCTGGATGTGCCATGGGCAAAAGGGTGGGTTGGGGGGGGGTGTGGAGCCCTCTGCCCCACTCCTGCACTTCCCAGGGCTGCGCCTGGCAGAAGCAAACCCCTGCAAGAGAAACAGACCCCAGTGAAGTGGTCACTGGGGGTGGGGTTTCCTCCTCCCGTGAGCCACGGGCCCCACAGCTACTGCGCAGCTCCTGCTGCTGCTGCCCTGA
>VXAV01006679.1:29874-48381 GCA_013399715.1 Alectura lathami | reverse complement strand
TCCAACCCAAGCCATTCTATGATTCTATGACTCTATGATTAGTTTTATGTTTTGTTTTGCTTAGTTGCATTTTTGTGCAACAAACATGTGGTATCATTGCTTTTTGTTAGACACATTTATTCTAATAATTCACTAGATATTTTTAATGTACTAGTATTTTAATTCTCATAGTATTGTTAAGTATAAATATTGTGTCTGATGTAGAAATTAAGTTTTCCCTGTGTCAATAAACTGTTTCAACATTGAAGACTGGAAGCAGAGAACCTAGGCTTAGAGCACTCTGGTCAATTCAAGTCTAATCTGTTGTAAAAACACTGAGCCTTTAACTAAAAAAGTGCACAAATGTACCTACTAGCTTTAATTTGCCCTTTGCCTGCCACAAACAGAAAAAGTTGAAGCACGGTGTCTGAATGCCTTAGCAGTTTAATAGTGTGCATATTGCACACAATAATGCTTTCAGTATCAGGGACAATTATTTTGCTTCCTTAGTAGGAAAACGATACTATAGTAATTGAAAAATATGTATAAAATTTACTGTAAAGAGAAGACAATAAACCAGAGTTTAGCTCTAGGAAGAGAGAGTTTGTTCTCCATTAAGAACAACTAAGAAAACCAACCGGAAAAGCAGCATAGCAAACTGTGGGAATATCAGTACTTATGTCTTGACCTTATCCAAAGATCTAGAGAGACTGTGAGGAAAACTTCCTGTAAATTAAGGACGAATGTAGGACAATGACAGACTTGTGCTCATATTACTTTCTTTCTGCTGATGTTTAAACAGATGCTTCCAGATGCATTATACAATGATATTCAAGCTCATAGCCTAAAATAGCATAATCTTAAGCGGTAGCACCAAAGAAGTCAGTGAGCTAAGCCATTCTACACGACTGATTTTCAGCAATGAGATGAGATTCCTAAATCTGCAAATACCTATTTATTTGAACTGATTGAGCGCGGTGATGAAAGAAAGAAATGAGGACATACGGCTTCCCCCTTCTCACATCTAAATTTCATCATGGTAACGCTACACCACTTTTCTACTTCCTTCAGTCAATAGTGAGAGAATCTTAAGTCGCATAAGCAATAACTTTATCAGAATAAGATGCATCTGAATTAAATGTTAATGGGGCTACTACATTAAACAAAGAGTGTGTTAAAACTTTTTAGCTCTTCTCACTTAAGAGAAAAATTGACCAAAGGATGTGCCAGATTTCTACTTGCAAAAACACTACATAAAGCCCTAAAATTTATGAATCGTAGAACAAGAGAGATGGGGTTGAATAGAATAAGAGAGAAGGGGCTGGTAGAAATGGTGTGAACGACAGCTAGGATACAAAGAAAAAACTACTATGAAGTACTTTGCTCCTGAGGGAGCAAAGATTGCATCAGGTCAAGGAATCAGTACCATGAAATATCAATAATGTTTAAAGGACAATGACTATGATGTAGATTCAGATTCAGGTTGAAATGAATCTATTTAATAATTATTATTCAGGGCTCTATGAGTAGACTCATAGAATCATAGAATCATCCAAGATGGAAGGAACTTTAAAGGCCATCTAGTCCAACTCCCCTGCAGTGAACAGGGACAGCTACAGCTTAGATCAGGTTGCTCAGAGCCCTGTCCACACCAGCCTTGGGGTTGGTCTCCAGGGATGAGGCATCCACCACCTCTCTTGGCAATTTGATCCAGTGCTTCACTAACTTTATCGTAAAAAACTTTTTCTTTATATCCAGGTTAAATCTCCCCTTTCTCAATTTGAAACCATTTCCCCATGTCCCATCACAACAGACCTTACTAAACAGTCTGTCCCCTTCTTTCTTGTAGCCCCTCTTCTCCAGACTGAAGAGTCCTAACTCTCTTAGCCTGTTCTCACAGAGGAAGTGTTCCATCCCTTGAACCATTTTTGTGGCCCTCCTCTGGACACTCTCAAACAGGTCCACATCCCTCCTGTACAAATGCAGTACTCCGGGTGGTGTCTCACAAGCGTGGAGTAGAGGGACAGGATCACCTCTCTTGCCCTGCTGCCCTTGCTTCTTCTGATGAAGCCCAGAATATAGCTGGCTTTCTGGGCTGTGAGGGCATACTGCTGGCTCATGTCCAGCTTGTCATCCACCATTACCCACAAGTCCCTTTTCGGCAGGGCTCTGCTCCATGCTTTCATCCCCCAACTTACATTGACAGTGGGGCTTGCCACAACCCAGGCGCAAGACCTTGCATTTGACTTCGTTGAAGTTCATGGGATTAGCCTGGGACCACTGCTTCAGCCTGTCCAGGCCTCTCTGGATGGCATCCCATCCCTCAGCGGTGTCGACCTCACCGCACAGCTTGGTGTCATCCACAAACTTGCTGAGGGTGCACTCAATCTCACTGTTATGTAATTGATGAAGATAGTAAAGAGTATCAGTCCTAGAATGGGCCCCTAAAGGTCACCACTTATCAATGATCTCCACCCAGACACTGAGCCATTGACCACTACTCTCTGGGAATGATCTTGCAACCTGTTCCTCATCAGTCAAGGGGATCACCCATCAAATGCATATCTTTCAAGTTTAAAGAGAACAGTGTCAAAAGCCTTCCTGATGGATAGATGACATCAGTGGCTCTTCCCTTGTCCACCAATGCAGGTATGCCATCCTAGAAGGCCACTACATTGGTCAGGCAGGACTTGCCCTTGCAAGCCATGCTGATT
Source organism: Alectura lathami (assembly GCA_013399715.1). Lineage (NCBI taxonomy): Eukaryota > Metazoa > Chordata > Aves > Galliformes > Megapodiidae > Alectura > Alectura lathami. Next base: position 45,688 of record VXAV01006679.1, on the reverse strand, counting down.
GACTCACATCACTTCTCTGTCTTCCATGTGCATAGCTTCCAGGAGGATCTGTTCCATGATTCAATCTGTTCAACCCATGCTTGAACCCATCTCCCTTCCCTCCGAAAAAGCACAATTCAGAATTAAAAGTGAGAAAGGAGTCCTGAAGTTGCCTCCAGGTCCTGAAGGAGAGAGCAAAAATGAGAGTGAAGATACACGTAAATTAAATGCTAAAAATATATTACATTCCATTCAGAAAAACTAGTGGGTATTTCTGAAGCTGTTGGTCCAGTTGAATGCAGAATAAACTTACAGAGGTTTTGAAAAGCTGTTAGGCTTCTTCCCTCCCTACAGCCTTACCAGTAACACAATCTGCAGTATTTTTTCCTAAGACATAATCCTAACTGCTTGCAATTAGACTTTCCTGTAGCATTTCTTAGTTTTAGTGTCTAGAACACTTTTTTCTTTCTAACTTTCATGTTTCCTATAGATTAGATTTTGAGTTGTTTTTAAAAAAAAATATATATATATATAAAACTGATTAGCAATGCATTCACTGTATTTAAAAGCAACAATTTTCAAAGTAGTTGGTGTGCCAATTGCAAAAGACTTCATATCCAGGATTTTTTATATTTTCCAGATCCTGCACTCTCAAAATCATCTCTGGAAACTGGCTTTCATTTTTATTCTGTGCAGCTCTAAAATAGTGCAGTGTCTCCAACTTTTCTAGGCAAAAGTAACTGCATCAGGTACTGTAGCATAGACATGATCCTCCTCTTTTAGTTGATACTGAGGTTGAAAAACTCTAGGGAAATGAATAGAATCACACTAGTGTTCAACCGATGTAAGTGAAAAAAACTGGGATGTTTTCAGTGATCTGACATTTGAGAGTTAATATCTCACATTGAAATACCTTCAGAAAAGGAATTTCCTTGGTTTTCATTATCACAATAAAGAGCAGAGATGATCTGCAGGGCAGTGAAATGCAGTTGAGGAGAGTTATAAAGTAGTGGAGGGAGGTGAGATTTCTGGTCTCCAGGGCACCACGGAAAATATAATTCCTCCTCTGTAAACACAATTTGGTTTGAAGAAAGAAGCAGCCATTGATTATTTTTAGTCTTGGTATGTAAAAGTTAAAAATCAGCAGCAGCAAGAAATTCTCTTGTTGGAAAAGTTGAGATTTTTTTCCCAAATTAAAGAAAGTATTTGTATGCCTTCAGAGGTAAACAATATTGCCATACAGTTATAATAAGTTGTCATGATTTTTAACAGGTATTCCATATAATGACATTGTGTAATAAGCTGACACAAGTGGGAGGGCTGCTAAGGGGAAACCACAGCCCCCAGAATGTTCTTGTCCCTTTCCATGTCATTTCTGGGTTCTGGGAGTTGCTCTCTGCCTCTTTTGCTTCCAAACGCCATTGTAGATATTCATAGGTCAGGAGACACTCCCATACTTTCCAATTTGTCAGATTTATTGCCCTCAGTTCCTTTCATATTGTATTATCTTGCATTCCTTTGCCATTTTTAGTAAACCAATCATCTTTTACCTCAGTCGCACCTCCTCCATTCTCACTTCTCTACCCAGCCTCCATGAAAAGGAGGGGTGTGTGTGGGTGACGGGGCTGGGCCCTGTCATGGGACAATCTTTAATTAACCCACAACAGTTAATTGGCACCCAACATGGGGCACAAAGGGTTAAGATAATAGCAGATCTGACCAGAGGGAAATAAAATAATGTATTGTGGGCATAATGCCAGCTTGATAAGTGCCAAAAATTTATGCTTCTTCTCTCATTAAGCGTTTTGTCTTTGAAATTAACTCTTTAGTGCTTCAGATGGTACTACTTCAAACTTATTGGAACTTGTTTAAGAAGATTACATTATTTATCAGATTATTCTCTTACAACAATATGATCACTGGTGGGGATGTCAATCCGCATAGCATGGCATGTCCTGAGCTTCAGAAATCACACTCTGGAGAGATCTAGCAATCACACTTCCTACCCTGATTTTTGGGAAAACCATCTATGGGAGAAACAGAAGTGGAAATTTTTAAGCATTTATTCAATTTTTCCTCCCCTCATGGTTTTCACTCCTCTCTCTTTTGAGAATTTTGTATACTTTTGGAATGTTCAAATGATCATACTCGTACTAATAATCATACTGTTAGGTCTCCTGAATGTGTTCCAGTTTTATGTCGGGGATCTGTCCTGAAACTGGATAATATTGAGTTGAAGGGACTGTGGAGGAGTGTGGGAGAAAACATAGTGAAATGGGCACCCCGAGTATCATGGAGTTTTAGTTCTGAACACCTGCAGAATCCTGAAGGTTTAGGCAAATACTTCAGGGAATGCTGTAGCTCTGGCAGATCCAAGGAGGCACAAGTTGTTTGAGGCTTGGCTTATGCCTGTCGAGCGCTATTTAACATAATTCAAGGAAAGTCGAGTGTCTCTGAGCCCACAACGGAGGCTCAATCAGAGAAAAACAGTGTGTCAGTATCAGTTGCCCCTGTAGAAGGAAAAAAATGGTGGCAAATATCATCTTGATTAGAATGGCAAGAGGAGGAAGAGTCAGAGGAAGAGGCACCAAAACCGAAAAAGCCACCAAAACAACCATCAAAGAAATGAGCCGCTAAGCAGCAGAAGGATACTGAAGAGTGAACCACCATTTGCCCTCTGTACCTTAGTGAGATCTGAGATGTGAGAAAAGAGTATAGCTGAGACACGGGTGAACACATTACCACCTGGCTGGTCAGACGCTGGGACGCTGGAGCCAGTGGCGTGAATTTGTCAGGTGACAAAGCCCACCAGCTGGGATCTCCCACTAAGGACCCAGCTACTGATAGATTAGTTCACCAAGGGTATGATGGTGAATCTCTGCCTCTACAGGAGAAGTATCCTGTGAGGGAGAGATAACATTTTAAGGAGGATGAACATCCCAGGTTACAGTCTCATTTTAAGCCCCCTCCACTGAGTGACACAGAAGAAGGACAATTTCATACAGGGTCCTGTGCAACAACAAGCCTTTGAACAAATTATAAATGGGAGATAGCTCATGCAGTACCCTGGGACCCGTCCAAGCAGGACAAGATGTGACAAACTTGCTTTATGCTGCAGTCAGTGAGAAGGGTCCCACCTGAAGCCTTTAACAAAGAACATCAAAAGGGACTCGGGGTAGACTCCTTGGATTTTGGTGTTGAGGATATAGGGGATCTGAAGCCCACTACACTCCAGCTGAAAAGGAGATATTAGCAGCATACGAGGGGGTCCGAGCTGCTTCAGAAGTGATCGATATGGAAGCACAGCTCACTTTGGCCCCTCGACTACCAGTGCTGAATTGGATGTTCAAAGGCAAGGTCCCCTCCACACACCATGCTACTGATGCTACTTGGAGTAAGTGGATTGCGTTGATCACACAAAGAGCTCGGATGGGAAACCTCAATCATCTAGGTAATGTGGAAGTAATCATAGACTGACCCGAAGGTAAAACTTTTGGAACAGCACCAGAGGAGAGGACAATGTATGCTAAAGAGGCCCCACTATACAATGAATTACCAGAGGATGTAAAGAAATACGCCTTGTTCACTGATGGTTCCTGCCGTATTGTAGGGAATTGTCAGTGGTGGAAATCTCCCATATGGAGCGCTATACGTCGAGTTGTGGAAGCTACTGAAGGAGAAGGTGAATCAAGCCAATTTGCAGAGGTAAAAGCTGTCCAGTTGGCCCTAGATATTGCCGAATGAGAAAACTGTCCAGTGTTTTGCCTTTATACTTATTCATGGATGGTGGCAAATGCTCTTTGGAGGTGGTTACAAAAATAAAAGCAGGATGGCTGGCAATGCAGGTGTAAACCCACTGGGGCCTCTGAGCTGTGGAAAGACATTGCTGCCCGGGTAGAAAACATGGCTGTCAAAGTACATCATGAAGATGCCCATTTGCTCAAGAGCCGAGCCACTGAAAAACACCAAAATAACGTGCAGGTGGATCGGGGTGCTAAAATTGAAGTGGCTCCGATAGGCTTGGACTGGCAGCACAAAGGTGAGCTGTTTCTGGCCTGGTGGGCTCATGACACTTCGGGCCATCAAGGAAAAGATGCAGCATACTGGTGGGCTTGAGATCGAGGGGTGGACTTAACCATGGACGCTATTGCGCAGGTTGCCCATGAATGTGAAACATGCACTGCAATTAAGAAGGCCAAGTGAATGAAACCTCTCTGGCATGAAGGGCGGTGGCAAAAATATAAATATGGGGAGGCCTGGCAGGTTGATTACATCACACTGCCACGAACTCGCCATGGCAAGTGTTATGTGCTTACAATGGTGGAAGCAACCACTGGATGGCTGGAAACATACCCTGTGTCCTGTGCCACCACCCAAAACACCATACTAGGCCTCAAAAATCAAGTCTTGTGGCAACATGGTACCCCAGAAATAATTGAGTCAGATAATGGGACTCATTTTAAAAATACCCTCATAAACACCTGGGCCAAAGACCATGGCACTGAATGGATATATCACATCCCCTGTCATGCACCAGCTTCCGGCAAGATCAAGCGATACAATGGACTGCTAAAAACTACACTGAAGGCAATAGGTGGTGGGACATTCAAGCACAGAGACAAACACCCAGGAGAAGCTACCTGGTTAGTCAGCACCCGGGGATCTGTTAATCGAGATGGCCTTGCACAGTCTAGCCTCCTACATACTGTAGCAGGGGATAAAGTCCCTGCAATACATTTGAATAGTGTGTTAGGGAAACTGGCTTGGGTTATTCCAGCCTCAGGCAAAGGCAAGTCCATCCGTGACGTTTTCGCTGAAGGGCCTGGGTGTCCTTGACGGGTTATGCAAAAAAGACAGAGACATTTGGTGTGTGCCTCAAGTGGACTTGATGCTGGGTTAAAACAGTCAGTCATTTTATGTATATATATATAGATTGGTATATTTGTGTTGTATGATTTAAGCATGGTGTAATATATGGAATAAGATTTGGATATGCCTTGGTTTTTCACAGGTATTCCATATAATGACATTTTGTAATATGCTGACACAAGTGGGAGGGCTGCTGAGCCCTCAGAATGCTTCTGTCCTTTCCCACATAGTCTCGGGGTTCCAGGAGTTGCTCCCCACCTCTTTTGCTTCGACCGCCATTTTGGACACACATGGGTCAGGAGACACTCCCATACTTTCCAATTTGTTAGATTTATTGCTCTCAATTCGTTTCATACTGTATTATCTTGCATTCCTTTGCCATTTTTAGTAAACTAATTATCTTTTACCTCAGTTGCACCTCCTCCATTCTCACTTTTCTATTCGGTCTCTGTAAAAGGGGGGGTGGGTGAGGGGTCTAGGCCCTTTTCACAGGACAATTTTTAATCAACCCATGATATAAACAAAGATATATGATGTGAGAAATTCTTCACAAACAATGAAAAAATTTGGCCTATTTTCAGTAGGATAACATCATTCATCGGTAATTTAGGATACTGTTCTCTTTTTGAAGGGAAGAAGGGGGCAGCTGTTCCTGGAAAATGGCTCTCTGAATTCAGTTAATGACTCTACATAACCAGCATAAGTTTACTTCATTAACTAGCAGAAGCATTTCCCATGCCTTCAATTAACACTGGCTAATCTTAATCTAAAAATAGTTAAGAGATGATATGATCAGAAAACATCATTGCCAGCGAAGTGTTCCTCAAACAGGACTGATTTATCCCTTTGACACCTCATTAAAATGCAAAACATATTGAAATTGATTTTCAGCACTTTCAGGCAGGAATGTTTGTAATAATGTTAATTTGTGAGTTTCCTCTTTTTTTTTTTTGTATTTTCTCTATGCTTTTGTTGCCGTGTTGAGCCGGAGGCTGTTTGTATTGTGCAGACAGAAAATGAACAGGGAAAATTTATTTCTCATATCTTTCAGAGGAACCTGAGGCGCGTGGAGATATTTGTGCTGTAACAGGCATAGTCAATCTCCTTCACTCCCTTTAGTCACTATATATCAACAGTGAACTCCCAGCTAGTCTTGCTGCAGCAATTAACCTGCCAGGGCTCTCTGCTGTCAGACTCAGTAATAATAAACTCCCCCCAGTGAGAGATAAAGCTATAGATCCTCACCCTGCAACTTCCATAGTGGCTGAATTATTCAGAATCAGCATGATTAAAGAGATGACATGGTATTAGTTAAAAAGACATAATTTTTTTCCTGACTGAGGTTTAAACCTATTAAGGAATAGCAGTTGAAGAAAGGTCTTTAACATCNGGAAGTATTCAGGACACAGAAGAAAAGGTATCAACAGGGATAAAATCATTAATGTTGAAACCACTGTTTATAAGTAAAAGATAAACCTACTATTCATAAGATTTAGTCATTACTGTATAGAACATTTTAAGTTGTGTGCTCCAATAGACACATTGACACGCACTAAGAGTGTCCCTTATTTATAACTTTTCATTATTTTTTAAGTGTAAAAAAAAAAACAACATTATTATAAATACTATAATAAATTGCAAACAAATCAATTTTTTACATTTCCCTGTGCTAGGCCAACGGAGTAATATTACATTAGCATAGCAAGTGACATTACTGAAACAAAATAATAGAAAAAGGAACTTAGCTTACAGACTTCTAGCCCCATTAAAATCATAATTTTTTTCCTAGTCTTGGTTTACTTAGCCACTCATTCTTAACTAAATGCTCCTACTGATTCCTAGGAGAATGATCTCTCTAAAGGGCAGAACCAAACATGCATGTTATCAGTGATGTTAAATGCAGTGAAGTTCATATAGTATGACCACTAGAGCAATATGAATTTATATTCTTTGTCATGCTCATCTAAATTAAATGGAAACAGTCTGTTGATAGAAAAGGATAGTTAGAAGTAAGAACCGCTTTTATCTTATCCAGAGATCCTATACAGCTATGAATGCACGATCATGCATTCAATAACAATGCATGTTCCTTACCATTAGACTGTTTAAAAGGTCAATGAGATTAGGTGACAAAACACATATAGATGAAACTAAAATCTGCCTGGAAGTATTCTCATCAAACAGAGGATAACCCTATCAATTGCAGTAACATTTAAACAAACAAAATTAAATAAGCTGTGTGAAATTCAGTGTTGGAGGAAACATTCATTTGCCCTTCTTCAAAACTGTTGGTGAACCACTTTTACATACAGAAACAAATGAACAGCTTTTTGTCATGAAAAAGAGGATGAATTTGCAATCGTTGTCCAAAGTGATGTTCTGGATTTTGTGTTCTGTTTTTACATCGTATGTGATCATTTATGGGGCTCATCTGAATATTATGTCAGCCTTTTAAAAAGCAGAAGTCTACATAAAGAACAGAGAACTGAAAAAGAGTCATAGATCGTGTTTTGCATCTGTGAAATGAAAATATGAGGTAAATATCACAGATATCAAATTACAATTCCAAATGTAAAACACAGTATTATCATCCTGTTCAAAATCTTCCACTGTACTAACCATTTGGGTATTTCACATTGAAGTTAGCCAGAACTGCAAAGGAGAACTAAAACTTTTAACCACTAAATACCTCATATGGTGACTGAAAATATTCACCGTACTTTGCATTGGGAACAATTTGGTTTTCTCTGTTTTGCTACACAGGCCTATACAGTAGTTTTGACATGCATAGTTTCATGGATTTAAGGCACTTCCAATAAAACTAAGGCTTCATGAGTTTAGAGGGTCAAAGCCTTTTGACAGACTACTTTTCAAGAAACTAATATATACACCAAACTTTCAAAACTGAACAGTGTAAGCTAGTCCATTAAATAATGTAAGAATTATAATGAAAAACTACTTTATACAAAACTACCTAAAAAAAAAAAAAAAGTAACCATACTTCAACACCATATTCTAGGTGCTATTATGTGAAATGATATTCAGCTTTTTTTTTTTATTACAGGCTTTCTTGTGAACTCTCATTCCGAGGTAACTCTGTAGGTAAAGTAAAGGCAAAGACTTTGCCCAGAGCTCCATCCAACTTGGCGCTGAACACCTCCAGAAATGGGGCATCCTGTTCCAGTGAGCAACATGTTCCAGTGCTTCACCACTCTCTGAATAAAAAATTTCCTCCTAACACCTAACCTAAATCTCCCTTCTTCTACTATAAAACCTTTCCCTCTTGTCCTGTCACTATCACCTATCCATGTTTTCTCAAGAGATCACATTTTTAATGTTTGCTTTGTAGATAACCAAATCCAGAGTAAATATGGGGACAGGACAAGAGACAGTGAGTGCAACTGAAAGATAAAAGGTTCCTTCTATATATCAGGACATATTTCTTCAATAAACGTGTCCCTTAACACCAGCATAATTTGCCCAGAGACGTGGTAGACCCTTCATCCTTGAAGTTCTTTCACAGCTATCTTGACACAATCTTGGGCAACTTGCGCTAGGTGACTCTTCTCAAGAATACGAACCAGATGGCTACCAGGGCTTCCTTACAACCTCAACTATTCAACTGGCAACAAGGGAAAGTCCTTTCCATCTAACAGCCCTCAAAGGAGCTGAGTCCTACATGGCTGGGCTGTCCAATGCAAAGTGTTTGTGCTCAGGGGCACCAGCCTGTCCTCAGAGGATCTAAAAGAGCTGAGAATAAAACCCACCCACAAGGCCACCAGAAGATAGCCCACGTCCCACGAAACAGGCTTTTCCTTTGAGGGAATTTGTTATTGTCATGAGTTTCCATTGGTATTCCATATCATGACATCATGTAATAACCTGACACAGGTGGGAGCGCTGCTGAGGGAGAACGACAGCCCCCCAAATGCTCCTGTCTCTTCCCACATAGTTTCCGGGTTCTGGGAGCTCTGTCTTTTTTGCCTCCGATTGCCATTGTGAATTACAGTCAGAGATGCTCCCTTGTCTTTATACATATTTTTTCAAATTTCTCAGATTTATTGCTCTCAATTCATTTCATATTGTGTTATCTTACACTGCTTTGCCGTTTTAAGTAAACTAGTTATCTTTTACCACAATTGCACCTCCTCCTCCTTTCTCACTCCTCTACCTGGCCTCCATGAGGGGAGGGGAAAGGGGAGGGGGCTAGCCCCTGTTGTGGGACAATCTTTAATTAATCCATGAGAGTCATCCTCACTGTGTGGCCCCAAAGTCCTCGACACACATGCATAGTCTATCTGGCATGAACACAGCCATGCTGACAGCACTGTCTACCCCTGATGAATCCTCCAGGTGGTATCTCCACACCCAAACATCCCCTGTCCTTTTACAGCCACACTAGCCTCTGCTGTCCATCTTTGCAACAACAGTCCAACTCCTCTAGCCCAGGGCTGGCAGGGATGAGGGACTGTCTCTTCCCTTTGGGTGACACACTGCCTGGTTTGGAAAAGCCATTTCAGGTGAATGAGGCCCTTTTGTTTTTGACTTGTATGCCTTGGCTTGATATCTGAGGAGAGGAAAGATTTGGACTCCTGGAAGTCCAGCAGAAATCCAGAAGTAGACTGCCCTATACAGTTTTCCCACTAGAGGAAAGCTATGTCTGTGCTGAGGATCCATCCAGAAATTGTCCAAGCTTGTATCTTTCACATAAACCCTTTGCAAGTGAGGTAAACCCACAGACACTGATGCAGCAGCTAAGCTGTAAGAAAGAAGGGGCGAAGTGTAGTTCTCTTTAAACAGAGACCATGCCTACTAGGCTTCCAAAGATATGCGCTGTTGCTCTACATTGATGCTAACTTGGCCACTATGACTGACTTCAAGTCCAGAGTGACATGACCCTGTGACTTGGTCTGGTCTATCGACTCCTCTTATGCTCAGAGCCAGACACAATACAAATAGCCCTGCAGAAGAGGCGCTGGTTGCCAGGGGGTCTTGTAGCTGCCCAGGACAGTGCAAGCTGACAGTGTGTACTTGCAGGCCGGAGCTCAAAGTGTATTTTGGGCTGCATCAAGAGAGGAGTGGCCAGCAAGGAGAAGGAGGGGATTGTTCCCATCTGCTCTGCCTTCATGAAACCCCACCTGCACTGCTGCGTCCAGACCTGGGGCCCCCAGCACAAGAAAGATGTGGAGGTCTTGGAGTAGGTCCAGATGAGAGCCACAGACATAAGCAGAGCACCTCTCCTATGAAGAAAGTTGAGGCAACTGGGCTTGTTTATCTTGGAGAAGAGAAGGCTCTGGGGACACCTCATTGCGGCCTTCCAATACTTAAAAGGAGCTTACAGGCAGGAAGGGGGAGCAATATTTTATGCTCTCTGACAGCTTTAGGACAAGGAGGAACGGCTTTAAACTAAGAGGGGGGAGTTTTGGCTAGATATTAGGAGGAAATTTTTCACTCAGAGAGTGGTGAGGCACTGGAACAGGTTGCCCAGAGAAATTGTGGATGTCCCATCCCCAGAGGTGTTTAAAGCGAGTTTGAATGGGCCCCTGGGCAGCCTGGTCTATTGATTAGCAACCCTGTCAATGGCAGGGGGTTGAAAATATATGATCTTTAAGGCTCTTTTCAACCCAGGGCATTCTATGATTCTATGATTCTATGATTCTATTATCTTCAAAAGGTGCCAGTGAATTTTCCTGGGCAACCTGCTCTAGGTGTAGGTGACCCTCCTTGAGCAGATGACCTACAGAGGTCCCTTCTGCTCTAAATCATTCTGTGATTCCGTTACTGAAATTCTCAAGCTTTTCCCACTCATGCAAAGAGGTTTTTGTAGCTTTGAAAAATTTGTTGTTTTTTTTTTTTGTGATGTCAATTTGATGTACATTGATATGATGTTAAAAATTAAATGTCTATTAAGATATCTAGCATCCATATAAACATTAAAATAATGCATATTATTATACTTTCTTTTTCTTAGTGAAGCATGAATTTGAATACTTATATTATGTAGAGTTCATCTAGGTAAGCCTATAGAGAGTATCTAGGCAAGGGGCACAGACTAGATATTTACGTTTAGATGGCTAAATCTCACTTTATGAAAAATAAGAGCACAGTTTTTCTGTAACTTTCAAGTCTGTCCAGCTTTGAAAAGGATGTTAGATTAGATGACCTCCAGAGATGCCATCACCCCTACCCAAATCATTTAAGATGTATTAAAACTTTAACTGGGTTTATCACTGCAGAAATCAGTTGATTGATTTATACAAATTTAATTCACTGTTTGTTAGCACCATACAAGATCCTCTCATTCTGACTTTTTTAGTAAGGATTTCACAAGTATTTTTTTCCAACGTATTTGGTGAAACTATCATCTGAATTTAGTTTCCTAGTTGTTAGATTCCATTGTAATATATGTATGTGCTTACAGCTTCTCTGGCTTTGTATAAATTCAAAGTTTTTTTTGTTTGTTTTGTTATTGTTTTTGTGTTTTTTTTTTTTTTGTCTTTTTTGGGTTCAGATATAAAGTTATGGTCAAATCAAAAAGTAGTTTTAGTGTAGTTTTTACAGACAGATTTTCTAAGACACTTTTGGTCCTGCTGCTGACAATCCCTCTGTTATCTACTTTTCCTGTGTAATTTTTTCTCATTTCTTTTCTGAGCCCCCCTCAGATTATATTTCCTTCTATCAACCTTCCATAAAATCACAGAATCATAGAATCATAGAATGGCTTGGGTTGGAAGGGACTTCAAAGACCATCTAGTTCCAACCCCCCTGCCGTGGACAGGACTGCCAATCACTAGATCACTGGATCAAACTGCCCAGGAACCCATCCAGCCTGGCCTGGAACACAGCCAGAGGTGGGGCATCCACAACTTCTCTGGGCAGCCTGTTCCAGCGCCTCACCACTCTCTCAGGGAAGAATTGCTTCCTGATGTCCAACCTAAACCTCCCCTCTTTCAGTTTTAGCCCATTCCCCTATGTCCTACCATTATCCACCTGTGTAAAAAGTCAGTCCCCCTCCTGCCTGTAAGCTCCTTTCAAGTATTGGAAGGCAGCAATGAGGTCTCCCCAGAGCCTTCTCTTTTCCAAGTTAAACAATTCCCACTCCCTCAACCTTTCCTCATAGGAGAGGTGCTCCAGCCCTCTGATCATTTTGGTGGCCCTCCTCTGGACCCGCTCCAACAGCTCCACATCCCTTCTGTAGTGGGGGCCCCAGGCCTGGACACAGTATTCCAGGTGAGGCCTTCCAAGGGCAGAGTAGTGGGGGACGATCCCCTCCCTCTCCCTGGTGGCCACCCCTCTCTTGATGCAGCCCAGGATGCCAGTGGCCTTCCTGGCTGCAAGAGCGCACTGCCGGCTCATGTCCAGCTTTTCATCAGTCACGACGCCCAAGTCCTTCTCTGCAGGGCTGCTCTCAAGGAGTTCTTCTCCCAGTGTGTACACACACCTGGGATTGCCCTGACCCAAGTGCAACACCTTGCACTTGGCCTTGTTGAACCTCATCAGGTTCTCGTGGGCCCACTTTTCCAGTCTGTCCAGGTCCCTGTGGATGGTTAGTCTATCCAAACTACATGTTCAATTCTTGTCTTTCCAAACTAGTAAAATCTTTTATATACATTTGAACCTACTAATGTGTTCCCAAGAAAAGCAGTGCTTGACTAAACTTTTGCTGAAATGTTATCTCAAAATTAACTGCCAAAATTATTACTTATTATTATTTTGCTGTGACACACAACAATCTCTCTTGAACTGGGGACAAAATAAAATGCACAGTACTTCTCTGTATGCATAATACTGTATTAATTCTTGGTCATTGCTGAAATAAAATAAACAGTTAAGACTTTTATGTTTTGAGGGTCTTAAGAGAGGTGAGGGTTCTTTAATTCTGCATGCATTTAATAATGTCATTATTTGAAATTATCAGTTATGTTTTTTAACACTGTATTTTGGAATTCCTTTTTATCACATATTATAAACTTACATCATTTTCAAAAATGTTTTTCTATTTTGCAATTTCCAAATGTGTGTGTTGTCTTTTTTTTTTTTTTTTTTTTTTTTTTTTTTGCTAGTTCTTTGTTTTTTGCTCATTTTAAGTAGCTTTGAAGAGGCAGCCCTCACATAATTATCATAACACCTCTTTCTACTCAGTATTATCAACACCATCCCACTCATCACAATCCCATTTGAATCAAAGGCATCCTGTTTCTTGTTGGTGGAAGCTTTGAATGAATAATTCATCTTGAAGAGCCTTCTGTGTTGTACAGTTCCAGAAGACAGAGCAATTCTCTTGTCAATCATAGTGGCTCTGTCAGAACTAAGTTCTGTATAGTATGTGCTCCAACTATACAGAGAATGACAAGCAGCTGAGATTACCAACTGTGTTAATCCTGGCCGTCCTTTTAGCTTCTCTCTGACAGAACATTCGAATTCAAGTCTCACTCTCACACTGCATTGAGAAACCAGTGTCAGATTTTCCTCTCCTTTCTCACCAATATAGTTTGATCAAAAGCTCTTATACATATTGCAAACAAATCGGCCACAATTACTCCATTCCAGAGGAATTTCTGGCCCTCATGAAAACACAGTTTTCATGCCTAGGCAGAATGGATCTAGCTGGGCTCCAGCTAAATAAAATTCCAATCAATAGTGTAGAAATCTCTGTATGTGGAGTCCTTCTAGGTTTAAAACTGTTGATGCAGGCTGCACTCAAGTGTAGTCTCGTGGAGGATAGACACTTCTCATTTCTCTGAAGCAGATTAATCTTCAGAAGTGTAGTTGTTAATAATTAGTTGTGCAGTACAACCAGAAAAATAAAACAATCTGGAAAAAATATATACAGTAAGGATCTTCACTTTGAAACAAACACAAACGTAGCAAGAGGTATGATGTGGCACTCCAGAGATGGAGGAGATTAACATGTTATTCAACTCTGAAAGTAAAGATTTTAAAAGTACATGCTGTTTTCCTGTTTTGTTTTAAAATATTTTCATTTTTTAAACTGAGTTTTGACAATATGGCAGGTCTATGGCTAATACATAAAGGAAAATTTGAGTGACTGGCATTAACCAGGTATGACCCTCTGTGCCCATCCACTGCAGACAAGTGTCAATAAAAGGTTCTATCCATATTAGCTATTAAAGCAGCAGTATTATATCAGCAGCTCTCTACAGTGAGGTACTAACATCTACTCCATAAATACTTCAGATTAGCTATAGTTTTGTTCTGTGGGCTGAACAATCAATAACACTTGGAGTGTACTGGACATGCTAGGTAATCTGGTTCACTTTTGTAGAAAAGTATTACAGTTCATACAGTCTAAGATTGAAACAAAGTGGAAAGATTAGGATAACTGTTTTAAAACCATACTCATATTCTGAGTTATAATGTTAATGTACAAAATGAGAAGTTGCAGGGTTAAAAGAACAGATCTAAGGTTTCTAAAGATGCATGATAATGAAAACTGCCAACTGTCATTTATAAATTGGTAACAGAGGTTTAAAAGGCACAGAATTGTTACTTCTATGAGCAACATGTCATCCTATGTAAACAAGTATTCTTGATAAAGCTATATCCTTCTGGGTTTATGTGTAGTGATAATAATGACTAACTCCCTTTCTTACAGTAATTAAATTTCTAAGAAACATTCTTGACATTGAGATGTCTTTCAGGTATAGTGGAGAAATGTGCTGCCAAAATCCATTTAAGGTGTTACTGTTGAGTGTGAACATAGTCTACCAACTAAAGTGTTTCCTTATTTAGGGATTAGAGATGGTTTATTGTAAGAACCTTTTGTGAGACAGGTACTGTCTGTTTCTACGCATGATCTGATGTAAGTAAATCTTTCAGAGCATTTAGTCTGTAGATCATCTTCTTTGGTACTGGTTGGGGACAGCAGTTTTAGTTATCTTAACTTTCCCTATTTGCAGTCTTATGGTCAAATGAGAGTTTCTGAATTTTGGAAGATTCATTCAACTTCTCCTTGAAGAATAGTATAGAATAGTATAGAATAACAGTATAGAAGGCAGTAAAAACAAGTCAGATGCGTAAGAAAGCCTTAAGGATTTTCCATTGAAGTACTTACACGTCACACTCCACACTTTCTGTTAGCAATACTGACAGCAGTCAGAGGCTTACTTATATTCAACTGATGAAATAATATTAGCAGATAATAACAGACAGTCCAAACACATATGATTTTAAGGGTTCATATTTGCTCTAAAATAGGCATTACTATTATCATTTACAGTAATAACATTGTTATCTTACCTTAAAAAATATTTTGATGGATTCTAAAAATTATGATTCTCACCTGCAAAACAAACCATTGGCTATGTGATATGCATGCAGTGACTTTATTTGGAATATTCAAATAAATCCAACATGTTCTCAACTACAGATTTTCACAGAACAGATTTTCACAGAATGCTGATTCATGGTAACACTTTCTGTTCATCCATTCCTCTATTGCATGTATTTTAATATTCTACATATGAGATAAAATCAAACCAAGTATTTTTGCATTTCTCTGAATGGGGTTCTTATTGATTAATGGCTAGCAGTTCCATTAAAACCTTGTTCCTGTTTCCTCTGGTCTTGTTACTGAGAACAGTCACACCAGTATCAATGAAATTCTACATATAATTAGACACTTCTTTGTAGGAATAAATGATAGAGTGCCATCATCCTTTCAGCTATTAGAATAATATTGATTTATCTGAATGTCAGTGAACTCTTAATGTAACTAGTCAGGACAAAAAATAGTCCAGTCCTTTTCCAATTTTCTGTGTGCCACATAATCACCCAAATCCAAAGGTCACTTGTTAAAAAAAAAAAAAAAATGAAAAAAAAAAAAAAAGGGAAAAAAAAAGAGAAAAGAAAAAAAGGAAAGGGAAAGGAAAGGGAAAGGAAAGAGGAAAGGGAAGGGAAGGAAAGAGGAAAGGGAAAGGAAAGGAAAGGAAAGGAATGAAAAGAA
>VXAV01006679.1:0-22142 GCA_013399715.1 Alectura lathami | reverse complement strand
TTTTTTTTTTTTGTTTATTTGTTGTTCAGTTTTGGTAAAAAATAAAGGAAAACATTTTAACTGACTGCATATAAAGCTTCGCATAACAAGACATCAAGTCATGCACTACAGTAAAAAGTAATGCAGAAACATCTGTAAATAGATGGGAAAAAAAAGTATAGCATCATGAACCATATCAAAAATTACAAACATTGCAACCACAGAATTCCTCACTATGTTATATTTTTTTCTGAGCATTCCCTCACACTGATTAAAAGGTTCTTTTGCAATATCTTTAGGGACCCTAAAAGAGTTTCTAAAGACGTTCAGTGCAATTTTTGTTGAGCTAACTGATCTGTAATTCCTTCATATACATCTGTGGCTTTTCCTTAATAATCAGATTACTCTGGCCTANTCTATTTGAAACATTTCAGGGTGCCCGATAGGCAGCAGACTTCAAGAGAGATTACAACAGATGCCTGCCCATGATCTGGGGAATTTCTGCCCTGCACCTGCAACTGAGAATCAATGTCAGCCCTGTATGTAGGCTCTCTAACGTGTAGGAAAAACTGCCTCTCCCTTGTACAAATCTCAGATTCTGGACAGCACCATCAGAAAAAGCTTTGCATGAGCAATAGAATAACAAAATTTTAACCATGTTCTTTTGCTAGACCTAGAATTTTTGAAGAAATGCATTTGAACTAATCACAAAATATTAAGGTCCCAAATATTACTTGATCACCTAAACTTATAACCTTATTGCGAAGCAGCATCACCTAGGTCCTTAATATTTTTTAGATTTAGATTTTAGCTTAGCCTATGGTAACAATTTGAGTAAAACCACAGGAAACCCAAAACTTTTATGGATTTTATCTTTTACAGACCTACAGATATTAACTGCAATTAATTATTTCACTTCAATGACATTATTTCCTCCCTTGAGATTAACTATTAAGCAGGGACTCTGATTCCACTGATTTCTGTTGAATGACTTTGTTGTAGTGAGAACAGTCAGAAAAAGACATTGCTATATATATAGGTTATATCTAGCAAATTGTTGTTTGATGTAGTTTGAAGATTCAGAACATTGGACTCGGAATATTGACACCGAACGTCTATCTCTGTCTTAAGAAGATTTAAAGAAAATTTATGGCTATTAAAATACAGACTATTCTGTTGTTAACAGTGTCATATTATGCTACTGATCTTCTTGATGACCAGATTTTCCTTTGATGCTAAAAATACAAGGCAAGAGTATTTGCCTCTCAAGACTTTTAGCAGAAATCCATGACGTGTTTATTTAGGATGCTTCTAGTAGGTCTCGTAATACCAAGTACATTACTCTTTTTCACATACAGACCCCTTTCACCTTTTACCATCCCCTTGGTTTATGAATAAATAATCCATTTTTCACATTTCCCACTTGTCAAACTCGCAGAGCAGCAAAAAAAAAGCAGCACAAATTGGCAGATAATGCATCTTATTTCCATGTAGAAGCAGGAATAGTATAAGTGGCAAGATGACACTGATCCACTTTGACAGGCAGGCTGAATTTACTCAGGCTAAAATTACTCAGCACACTTTGCCTCTGTTTGGGGGAGAGTCTCCCATGAGTTTGTTCTGAATCTCTTCAGTCCCCAGGGTGTTAATTAAAACTTACTGGATAATATTTGCAAGGCTCAATGGATCTAGTTACAGCAATTATCAGTTACTAAATGTTAGTGCCAGGCATGACACTTGATGACCACACACTTTATTCAAGAGGGTTTCCTTTTTCTTTTCTTGTTTTTAATCTTCCCTCTGTACTTGAAAAATCTAGATCAGCTGAGTGTCTCAATCAGTTTTTAGACTAAAAATTTCTTAGACAGGAGTTTCATTATCTGTTTGTCCTTGGGATTCTTGTCAGCTACTAGTTAAGTAAGAGGGACAGACTCATCAAAAAAAGCCTTTGAATAAAGCAGAAGCCAGAAGTCTACCTGAATTACAATTGTAGTAACGAAGAGTAGAGGTCAGTTCAGTCCTGCGAAAGGAAGGCAGTGCCTTCTAATTGCATTCTCAGTTCAGATTTGCTCAACAAATTTCTCAGATTAGAGATCAGCTAATTACACATGCAATAAACAGCAACCACTTTCAACATACTTAAGTACAGCTATCAGTAAACTTTACAGTCTAGAAAGCTATCATCTGACTTCCTTCCTTAATAAATCATCAATATAGAGACCTGTAGACCTCCAGTAATAAATATTTTTATTATCTTTGTTATTAATGGAAGAAAATTACTTCCTTACATTGTGATTAATTTTATTTAAATAATTCTTTAATTAATGTTATTATAGTGCTTTTTCTCAAAATCCTTTAAATTTTCTTGTCAGGTTCTTTCAATGGTGCATATAAGAAACAGTCTTCCTGCTCACAAATTACATGATCATCCAGGAGGCCATGTCCTTTTCTACTCCTCAAGACTGCCAACCCAATAAATGAGGGCATACTGAAATGACTAAACTTTCTCAGGATACATTGACAGCTTTCAACTATACAACTTGTTCTTTCTGGGACACATGGCCATACAATATCAACAGCAGAAGTTGCCAGGATTTGACTCTATGGAGCAGTCACTTCTATAACCTACACAGAGACCAGAAAATTTACAGTGCTTTTTATCAGAGGCAGGGAAGACAGCAAGTCAGCACATGATAAAGAGGTAAAAAAACAACTAAAACTGCAATCTCACCAGCACTTGCTAAGCATTACACACCAGGCTACAGTTTGATCAGTTTGATTTAACTAATTTTTTTTTATTTTTATTTTTTTTCCCCCAGGAAGGAGAATGAATAATGTCACAGAGGAAAAAGGCTATAGGTTTTTAATATGACAAGACTGTTTTACATCTAACTTATGTCACATAACCCAACAGCAAATGGGCTAATGTTGTGTAGGGCATTCAGTTAGCTGTAATTCAATTAGATAAGTTTAGTTCACTGTAGCAACTTCTGTGTGCCCCTCCAGCTTCCAAACTTCTGAAGAATCACAGAGTCACAGAATAACAGAATCATTAAGGTTGGAAAAGACCTCTAAGATAATCTAGTCCAAGCATAAATCCATCACCACTATTCTAACCAACTCTGTCCCTATCACCACTATTCTAAATAATGCCCCTAAGTGCCACATCTACACATTTATTGAACACCTCAAGGGACAGTGACTCCACCACCTCCCTTGGCAGGCTGTTCCGATGCCTGACCACTGTCTCATAGAACAATTTTTTCCTAACATCCAACTTGAACCCCCCTGGTGCAGATTGAGGCCATTACCTCTTCTCTTATCACTAATCACCTGAGAGAAGAGGATGACCCCCATCTCACTGCGACATCCTTTCAGGTAGCTGTAGAGAGCAATAAGGTCTTTCTTGAGTCTCTTCTTCTCCAGACTGAACAGCCCCACTTCCCTCAGCCACTCCTCATAAGACTTGTACTCCAGGCTCTTCATCATCTTCATTTCCCTTCCTTAGACACACTCCAGGGCTTTGATGTCTTTCCTGTAATGAGGGGCCCAAAACTGAACGCAGCACTTGGGGTGCGACCTCAACAGTGCCGAGTACAGGAGCATGATCACCTCTTCCTAGTCCTCCTGGCTTTAATAATTCTGATACAAGCCAGGATATCCTTGGGCTTCTTGGCCACCTGGGCACACTGCTGACTCATATTCAGTCAGCTGTCAACTAACACCCACATGTCCTTTTACTCTGCACAGCTTTCCAGCCACTCTGCCCCAAGCCTGCAGAATTGCTTGGGGTTGTTTTGAGCCAAGCGCAGGATGTGGCTCTTGGTCCTGTTGAACCTCATGCAGTTGTCCTCAGCCCATCTATCTAGCCTCTCCAGATCCCTCTGTACAGACTTCAGGCAGATCAACACTCCCATCCAACTTGGTGTTGTCTGCAAATTTACTGAGGTTGCACTCAATTTCCTCATCCAAATCATCAGTAAAACAGGACCATCTCCAGCACTGACCCCTGGAGAATACCACTCATGACTGGTCGGAAGCTGGATTTAATTCCATTCACCACTGCTCTCTGGGCCTGGCCATCCAGCCAATTTTTTACACATCGAAGAGTACACCTAAGTCATGGGCTGCCATATTTCCCAGGAGAATGCCTCTGCGGAAGGCAGAGTCAAAGGCTTTACTAAAGTCTAGGTAGACTACATCTACATCCTTCCCCTCGTCCACTAGGCAAGTATTCTTTTTCATAGAAGAAGATGAGGCTGGTCAGGCAGGACCTGCTTTTCATGAACCTACGCTGTCTAGGCCTAATCCGCTGGTTGTCCTTCACTTGTCATGTGATCGCACCCAAGATGATCTGCTCCATAATCTTCCCCAATACCGAGGTCAGGCTTACAGGTACGTAATTCCCTGGATCCTCCTTCTAATTCTTCTTGTAGATGGGCATCATATTGGCAAGCTTTCAGGCATCTGAGACCTCCCCAGTTGACCAGGACTGCTGATAAATGATGGACAATGACAAGGCAAGCACTTCCACCAGCTTCCTCTGTGCCCAGAGATGGATCCCATCTGGACCAGTGGATTTTTGACAGTCTGCACACAGTAGTAGGTCTCTGACTGTTTCCTCCTGAATTNCAGAGTGGAATTTAGAGAGATAAGAGACATCTACTACTCCTCCCCTAAGCACAAGGGAAATTAGACTTGTACAAACCAAGATCAGGAAATTAAAAAAAAAAAAAAAAAAAAAAACCACTTTTTTTTTTTTATCTTTCACAACAGCAGCCAAATGAAGTTCTCACTGGGCTTTCACCTACATCCCCTGGTAGGTTCTCTTACCAGCTGCGTCAGAAAGAGATCTTCCACATGGTCTAGGAACCTCCTGGGCTGCTTCCTACGCAGCCCATTATATTCCAATTATTTCCTATTATATCTCCAACAAATGTCAGGCAAGTTGAAGTCCTCCATAAGAACCAGGGCAGGTAATTGCTTATCTTCTGCCAGCTGCTCGTAGAACACTTCATCCATGTCTTCATCCTGGTTGAGTGGTCTGTAACAGACACCCACCGAGATGTCTGCCTTCTTGATCTTCCCTTTGATCCTTACCCATAAGGACTTGATCCTATCATTCCCAGCACCAAGCTCCACAATATCGAAATGCTCCCTAACACAGAGAGCCATGCCACCACCCCTCCTTCCTTGCCTGTCCCCTCTGAAAATCTTATCAACATCCATTATGACACTCCAATTGTGAGAGCGAGTCATGAGAATAACATTTCTAATCACTCATGTGAAAAGCTCTGTCTTGTGCCTCAAAACAACTTGACAGCAGTAACCAGAAGACAAGAGAAGACAAGAGAAAGGCAAAATCAGTTGCAGAGTGAAGATAAAAATCACAAAGGAAAAGGAAAATCAGTGCATGGAAAGACAGCACTTGGGAGTATCAGTTTGATTTTGCATGGGTGAACTGTTTTCATAGAAAAAATGGGGAAAAGAGATAATTGTATACGTAACCATCTTAAATAACTTCAGAGCTTAGAAATAACTCAGGAACTAAGGTTTAATTGCATTTAATGGGAAACATTTTGAATCTATACACATTATTTAAACCATTGAACATTATACTTGATAAGTAATGTACATGCACATATAGTTTCAAAGCTACTTCTGTCAACAGAGCTAACCTGGTCCTCTCTCAAGACACTTATGCACCTACCTCAGAGAGCATCAGAATAAAGACCAATGTCAAAGTCTCATTAAATAGAAGACAGAGCAGAACTATTCAGAAATTTTTCAGTTAGCTGATATTTTAGCAGAGAAGCAAAGATTCATTGAAATCTGAAATTATTCATGGCAGCATTTTAGTTTCTATATTGCTTTGCTCAAGAAAGATTTCTTCAGTACTGGAATTTTTGATCAATAACATAAAGAAAACCCACTTTAAAGTGTGAGCAGAGCTCCCCAAGAGTATGAGGTGATTGGATTAGAAGAAAAAAGTCACTGTTGCACATATGACATACCATGTAGTAAGATCTCTTTCAGACCATCTCGAAAGTTTTTTGAGAAATTGTACAAGATGAAGATTAGTAGAAAGATACTCAGAGAAGGAAAGGACATTCATATGAAATGTAGGGAACAGAGGCCCAAGTACTTTATCACAATCAGACTTAGTAAAACATTACTTCATGGTCCCTGTCTACCTCTCTTTCAGTCTATGATGGGCGATATGAACTAGCAAAGCAAGCCCATTTCTTTATGTTCTTAAGTCACAAAGAAAAATTATTTTGCAACCCATCTTCAACTGAGAAAAAAATAAAAGGGGAAAGAAAGCAAGCTGGAGAAATGGGCGGGTAATAATCTCACAAATTTCAACAGAATGGAATTTGAATTTTCTCACTTGGGAAGGAATAACCCCATTCATCAGTACATGTTGGAGTCTGAACAGATGGAAAGCAGCTTTGCAGAAAAATACTCAAGAAGCCTGCAGTAGTCTGAGCTGAAAAAGAAGCAGCACTGTGACCTGGGGTCAAAGGTGGCCAGCAGTCTGCTGGGATGCATAAGAACGAGTCTTGCCAGCAGACGGAAGGATATAATCCTTACCATCTTCTGAGCACTGCTGAAGCTACTGCAGGAGTACTATGGCCAAACTGAGGCTCCTCACTGCAAAAGAGATTGAGTAAGCTAAGATAGCCCAGCAAAGGACCATATAGATCATGAACGGACTAGAGAACCTCCCATTGCAAGAAAAGCAGGGAAGATAAGGCTCTTTAGCCTGGACAAGATAAGACTCTTTGGGATCTTCTAAAGGTGTCCAAATATAACATTTGTTATATAACATAATACAGAATATAAAACATAATATTTGTTATATAACATAAATACAGAAGCACTCTGTAAACACACAGATGGCTCTTTCCAGTGATGCAGGCTGACAGGGCAAGAGTCAGTGAGAACAAACTGAAAGACAAGAGGTTCCATCTGAATATCAGGAAAGACTTCTTCACTGTGTGGGTGACTGAACATTGGAAAAAGTTGCCCAGAGAGGTGGTAGACTCTCAATCCATGTCTAGACACGGTCCTGGGCAACATATTCTATAACAGCCTGCCTGTGACCAAAACACAACAAGGGCTCTCAGCTATTCCAGTGTTTCATAGAATCATAGAATCTTAGAAACTGGAAGGGACTTACAGGGATCTTTTAGTTCAACCCCTGTTAAGGCAGTCTCCTTAGGTTACAGAGGAAAGTAGGTTACAGAGTAGGTTACAGAGGAAAGCATACAGGCAGGTTTTGACTGTCTCCAGAGAAGGAGACACCATCTCTCCAGGCAGCCTATTCCAGTGCTCTGTAACACTCAAAGTAAAGAAGTTTCTTCTCATGTTCATATAGAAATTCCTGGGCTCCATTTGTGCCCATCGCCCCTTGTCCTGTCACTGGGCATCACCGAAAAGAGCCTGTACCGAACCTTGTGACACCCAATCTTTAGATATTTATAAACATTTATAAACAAGATCCTCTTTCTGCCTTCTCTTCTTCAGTCTAAACAGTCCTGGCTCTGTCAGACTTCCCTCATAAGAGAGATGCTCCAGGCCCCTAATCATCTTTGAAGTCCTCCACTGGACTCTCTCTAGAAGTTCCTTGTCTTTCATGAACAGGGGACAGCACAACTGGATGCAGGACTCCAGGTGTGGCTTCCTCAGGGCAGAATAGAAGGGGAGGGTCACCTTCCTTGACCTGCTGGCCACGCTCTTTTTAATGCACCCTAGGATACCATTGGCCTTCTCGGCCACAAGGGCACCCTGCTGGCTCATGGTCAACCTGTTGTCCACCAGGACACCTAGGTCCTTCTCTCCAGAGCTCCTTTCCAACAGGTCAGCTCCTAACCTATACTGATGTGTGTGGTTATTCCTCTCCAAGTGTAGAACTCTAGACTTGCCCTTGTTGAACCTCATCAGGTCCCTGTTGGCACAAATCTCCAGCCTGTTCAGATCTTGCTGAATGGCATCACAGCCTTTTGGTGTGTCAATCACTCCTCCTATCTTTGTATCATCAGCAAACCTGCTGAGGGTGCATTTCATCCCTTCACCCAGATGAAAATAGACTGATGAACAGGACCAGACCCAGTACTGACCCCTAGGGAACACCACTAGCTACAGGTTTCCAACTAGATTCTGCACCACAGATCACAACTCTCTGGGCTCTGCCAGTCAGCCAGTTCACCATCTACCTCATGGTCCACTCATCTATGCCACACTTCATAAGCTTACGAACAAGGACATTATGGGAAAAAGTGCCCAAAAGCCTTGCTGAAGTCAAGGTAGACAACATCCACTGCTCTCCCCCCATCTACCCAGCTAGTCATGGCATCCTAGAAGGCCACCAGATTGGTCAAGCATGATTTCCTCCTAGTGAACCCATGCTGACTACTCCAGATAACTTTTTTTTCTTCCATTTGCTTGGAGATGACATCCAGAACAAGTTGTTCCATCACCTTCCCAGGGACAAAGGTGAGGCTGACTGGCCTGTAGTTTACTGTGTCTTCCTTCTTGCCATTTTTGAAGACCAGAGTGACATCGGCATTCCTCCAGTTGTCAGGCTTCCCTCCCATTCTCTGTGAACTTTCAAAGATGATATAATGGATTGGCAATCACTCCTGCCAGCTCCCTCAGCACTTGTGGGTGTATCTTGTCAGGAATCCATGGATTTGTGTGCATCGAGTCTGCCTAGATGATTGTTGTAGTTTAACCCAACAGGCGGCTAAGCACCATACAGCTGTTCGCTTACACCCCCTCACAAAGATGAGGGAGAGAACGGGAAAACAAAAAAGAACTCACAGGTTGAGCTGAACACTATTTACTAAGACAAAAAAAAAAAAAAAAAAAAAAAAAAAAAAAAAAAAAGGAAAAATAGAAACGGAAAATAGAAACAAAAATCCATTGATAACAAAATTATTATATATATCTGCAAAGCCATTACTTATCACCTGCCAACTGACACCAGCTAATAATATAACTGTTCGGCAACCAACACCCCATCAGAAATGCAATGCAATGCAATGTAGAGCAATGCAATGCAATTCAGTTGAATGCAAGGCAATGGAACGCAAGGTCTCATCACTAGCCAAGTGATGCCCAAGCAATTACCAAGCAGCAGCTGCCCACCCACCAACTCCCCACAGCTTTTAGTCCTCTGCATGATGTCCCATGATGCGGAATAACCTTCTGACTAATACCAGCCAGCTGTCCTGGCTCCGCCCTGCCCCCTGCTGTTGTGCCGTCATGGCAGGTCTTTCCTGCCCAGGGGTCTGGCAGGGCCCCAGGTATGAATCAATCACTCAAGAGCAGCCAAAATGCTGGTCTCTTCTCATCTAAAGCCAGGTTATAGCCTTTGCTTCTACAAATTGACTCAATGCACCTTTTCCTTCAGCTTCTGTAACTTGTTGTGTAGGACTCCAAACAGCACCTTTCCACCTCTGATGCTTCCCAGCAATACAAGACCTATCAGTGTGCGAGGTATATTTCTTGTCTTTCTCTGTTTTTTTTATTATACAGTGGGATTTCTTCAGCACACATCACCTCCTCCTCTGACAATATTCTTAAATCTTCACCTTCAAGCCAGCCTATGATTAATTCCAAGATTCCTGGGTGACTGGACTTTCCTATTTGAGGTCATTGTGCAATCAATGCAACCCACTTACTCCGTGTAGCATCAGCTGCAAGCTGTGTGGAGGGGACCCTCCCTTTGAACATCCACCCCAGCACAGGCAATTGGGGTGTCAAGACGAGCTTTGCCTCAGTACCAGCTACTTCCAAAGCAGCTGAAACCCCTTCGTACACTGTCAGTATATATTTTTTAGTTGGAATGTAACAGGTCTTGGATCCTCTGCATGCCTGACTTCAAAACCCTGGGGGTCAACCTCAGGCCTCACCTGGTGCTTTCTGCTGGAGACTCCAGGTGGGGCCATTCTGCCTGGTGGCAATGTAAAGTGTGTTTTTTACATCTTGTCGTGCCCAGACATGCCCAAGGGCTGCTGAATGTGCTATCTCCTATTTAATTTATTCAAAAGCTTGTTGTTGTTCAGGGTCTCATGTGAAATCATTCTTCTTCTGGGTCACTTGACAGAGAGGATTTACAATCAGACTCTAATCTGGAATATGTATTCTCCAAAACCAACAACACCTAAGAAAGCTAGCTTTCCTTTTTGATAGTTGATGGAGACATAGAAGTTATTTTCTTGATCACATCCACAGGGATCTGATGACATCCATCTTGCCATTTTATTCCTAAAAAACGGATTTCCTTTGCAAGTCCCTCGACCTTACTTTGCTTTATGGCAAAACCAGATTTCAGAGGGATTTTGATTACTTGCTTAACTTTCTCAAAAACTTCCTCTGCTCAGTTGTCCACAAAATGATGTCATCAATGTATTTATTGCAGCTGTTTAGGAGCTTCCCCCTGTTCCAGAGCACTCTGGATTAGCCCACTGCAAATGACAGGGCTTCCACTCCTGGGGCAGTAAATTACAGGTGTTTTGGGCACTTCCTCCAAATGAAAGTAAACTGTGGCCAGCACTTTGCCTCCAAAGGGATTGAGATAAATGCATTGGCAATATCAGTTTTGGCATACCATTTGGATGCCTTTGCCTCCAGTTCATACGGAAGTTCTAAGGTGTCTGGCACAGCAGCACTCAGTGGTGGCATGACTTCATTCAGGCCACAGTAGTCCACTGTCAACCTCTGCTGTCCACTGGACTTTGTACTGGCCATATGGGATGGTTACAGGATCCGTGAGTCCTGCTGATTACTCCTTGGATCTCAATCAGACAATGGATGGGGATCAGGGAGTCCCAGTTGGTACAATATTGGCACCAGGGCACTGTTGTGGTAGCGACTGGCACCTGCTGTTCCTCTCTTAGCAATCTCACAACAGAAGGGTCCTCTGAAAGACTGGGCAAGGCTGACAGCTGCTTAATGTCTATCATCTCCAAGACAGCTCTACCAAAAGCCCATCAGTACCATTTTGAGTTCTTGAAGTACCCTCTCCTGAGGTAGTATATACCAAGGATGCATAGAGCTTCTGGACCAGTCACAATGGTGTGCTTTTGCCACTAATTTCCAGTTAGGCTCAACATAGTTAATGTTTGACATCCCTCTGTCACTCCGGAAATACATACGATAGAACTCGTGGGTTGAGATACAAATTATTTACTAAGACAAAAAAAAAAAAAAAAAAAAAAAAAAAAAAAAAAGAAAAAAAAAAAAAAAAAAAAAAGAAAAAAATGGAAAAAAAAAAAAAAAGTGATTATTACAAAACTGTGA
Organism: Alectura lathami; assembly: GCA_013399715.1. Taxonomy (NCBI): domain Eukaryota; kingdom Metazoa; phylum Chordata; class Aves; order Galliformes; family Megapodiidae; genus Alectura; species Alectura lathami. The sequence continues at coordinate 10,853 of VXAV01006679.1, read as the reverse complement.
TATGTATCCACAATGCAATTACTCAGCGCCTGTCAACTGACACCAGCTAAAAATATAACTGCTTGTTGACTGACACCCCTTTAGTAATGCGATGCAATGTGATGCGATGAAGCAGAGCTCAAGGCAATGCAATGATGGAATGCAAGGTCTTGCCACCAGCTGACTGACACCCAGCAATTCTGAACAGCAGCCGCCCCCTAGCCACCTCCCCACAGCTTTATAGTCCTCCACATGATGTCACATGGTGTGGAATAACCTTTAGCTTATTTAGCCAGCTATCCTGGCTCTGTCCCACCCCCTGCTGCCACCCCATAATGACAGTGGCTCTCTCCTGACCAGTGGCCCAACCTGGTCCTGAGTACACACCGATCACTCAACAACTGCCAAAACATCAGTGTGTTATTAACACTTTCTCAGCTGAAATCAGGGCAAAGATCTCTGATCTGATCCTCCTAAACCAAGGGGAAGCCTTCCTGTCTCCAGACTCTCTCTCTGACCTCCCAGGTCTGGAATTCCTGAGGACCAGCCTTAGCAGTAAAGACTGAAGCAAAGAAGGCATTTAGAAACTCTGCCTTCTCGATGTCTTGCTGGGTCTTTCCTACAAATGTGAGCCCTTCTACTCTGACAGCCCTCAGAGGAGTCGAGTCCAAGCACTGAGAAGGTCACCAAGGCTCCCCCCTTGCCTGCATGACTGAGCTGTCCATTGCTGAGCCTTGGTGCTCCGGGACACCAGCCTCTCCTCACAAGACCAGACAGACCTGGCATTGGCCCACCCACAAGGCCACCAGAATATGGCCCTCATCTCACAAAGCAAGCTTTCCCCCTTGAGGCATTTGCCTTCCTCACTGAGGGTCCACAGAGACATCTGTAATGTCATCAAGCAGTGGCTGTGACTGTCTAGGACCTCAGTGCTCTTCAGCAGCCACAGACTCTGTCCTGGTGCCTTTTGTCCAAGGCTCCTGTAGGTGTATATGTGAGGCATGCTGGCTCCAGCAGGACCATGGCTTGGCCTTCCAGCTGTGGCTTTTGGAGAGCAGTGGCTCTAGGTGCTTACCAAAGGCAGCCCCTGCCAGCACACCTCTCACCACTGATAGCTGTGGGGTGATCTGAGTCTTGCACAGCAGCTGTCCCATGCCAGTGGGAACAAAGAGGGGTCCAGGACTGTCTGCAGCACTGAAGATGCTGTAAGAAACTGCAAAGCTTTAAAGGTTATGTCTCAAGAGATTGCTCAAAACTGAGTGAAGACATGGGACACTATGCCAGGCGGGATTGCGTAGGACCCACATCCTGTTATTGCCAAGAAGAGCAGAAGTTGTGGGCCAGCAGGCTGGTGAAAGTTGCACAACCAAGCATTCAGCTGGACCAGATAAAAACTCTGCAACAACTTGTCATTGTGTGGTCAACCCGCCACCATGGGCCTGCCACCATTGACCTGCCACCAGCAACATCCTGGACTTCTGGACCATCAATGAATTCCTGGAATACCCATCGGACCTCCTGGGTGGTGACTATTCTCACAACCCTATCTCAAATACTTGCTTAATTTCCACCATTCCTTTTCATTCTGTCCTATCTCTATTCTCTCTCTCAATTCTTTTATAGTAAATCTAAGTTTAGTTGCGTGGTATTTGACCTCATTTTTTTCTTAATTTCATCTCTTGGGATTGAAAAGAAACCTCCTCTAATTTCGGATCAGGATGGATGCCCAGAGAATTTCTCTGCCTTCACTGATCATCTCCATCAGTTACCCCTGTTCAACCTGGTCATGCTAGAGCTCAGTTAGAGAGCATGGGGAACTCATGGGTCTTGAGTGCTCCACCTCTATCCTAGAGTCCCAGAGCAGACAGAGTAAGGCAGGGCTGGAGGGCAGCTCTTGGGTCTGGATGCCCCACAGGGCTGCTACTGTTTCTCAGACAATTAGATGACCCTTCAGATGGCCTTTTCTCCCCCCTCCCTCAGCTGAGACTTGCTTTTCTTTCCCTGCCCCACCCCTGTCTCCAGAAAAGGTCAGGCACATAGCACAGCTATCATGGATCAACATGGCAACTGGCACCCAGGAAGTCATGGAGAAGAATGCAGGTATCTAGGAAGCCATGAAGAAGAGCACTGCCAACATAACCACTTGCACCAGCCATCTGCAGCAAGCTGGGCTATTGGAAGCAGTAGACGACCTCCTGTGTCCCATCTGCACTGGCAACATGAAGAACACAGCCTACGCGGTCTTCTGCTTTCACCAGTTCTGCTTTGACTGCATCAAGCAGTGGACCAGAAGGAGAGATACATGCCTGATCTGCAGGCAGCCTTTTCACCTGCTCCTACACACAGTGCAAGCAATTGACAACCAGTAGGTGTGCATGGTAAAAAATTCCACCCACTACTGCAAGAACATGGCCAGAGAAAGGATCCAGAGCAGGTTCTCACACTGGAACTCTAGTACACAGCTTGGCCATTGACCACGATTTCTCAGCAGGGAGAAGGGGGTCTGTGGGATGTGACCCAGTATCCAGGAAGGATGCAGCTCCAGGATGTTCCAGCGTGACCTCCTTCAGCCAGTTCATTTCAGGAGCCAACTCCACCAAGCGAAGGGGAGTGCCCAGCTGTAGCTGTGGCTGCATCCTGCAGTCACATCAGCACCATGCTGCCACAAGCTTTGTTTCTGGACCTGTAGTATCCAAAAAACATCTGGATGACTTCTAGGGGGTTGGGGGGTTCAATACCAAAGAGTAACTCATATTAGGGAATATTTTCCAACACTAGAAAGCCACAGATACTGACTCAGCAGCTGTAAGCAAGGCAGGGCAAGACACAGTTTTCCTTGGACTGTGCCTACAAGACTTCCTAAGACATATATGGTTGCTCTGCATTAGTGCTATTGTGCCCACTACAAGTGACCTGTAACCCTGGTTTGGTTTTATCCAGTAACTCCCTAAATCCTCTCTGCATAAGAGGACCCAGTACCCGAGGGAGTCAGTGAGCTGCCCAGGACAGTGCGAGTGAACAATGACCATGAAGGCAGCTCTTCTGCCTGCCATCAGCAGAAACGTTTCATGATGAGCGCCCAGAGCCCAGTCCATCCTTGGAGATCTTCAAAAGATGCCTGTAGGTTGCCCTGGTCAGCCTTCTGTAGGTGTCTCTGTTTGAAAAGTGGAGTTGGACAAGTGGCCGTCCAGGAATCCCTTCCAACCTCAGCTGTGATTTTTTAAACTAAAACTCAGTATGTAGGTTCATCATCATTTTTGTTCCTTTCAAAAACATCAACTAAAATAATCTACAAAGGTATTTTGTATCTTTCCATTTTTTGCTCTATAAAATGAGAAAGACTTGGTTAATATTTCCTATAAACAACTGCTCTTCATTTTTACCTTGATTCCTGGAGATTTCCAAATCAATATCAAGGATCTTGAGTGGATCAGCTTCGGAGCGAAGGCTCCTGCTGAAGGACCATTCCTAGAAGGTCAGGGTCGCAGCAAAATCTGCAAATAAGAAGTCCAAGGAAGCTCAAGGAGAACGAAGGAGTTCCCACCCCACACACACACACCTGACAGAGTGGTGGCTCTGATGTGGTGCGGGTGGACCCAGGAGATACAGCAGCCCACCCTTGTGCGTACAAGGGCAGAGTGCAACAAACAGGATGGGCAAACAAGGCTCAGAGCATCAGAAGGCTGTGGCACGGCAGTTTGTGGGGCAGTTAGTGCAAGCAGAGTGTGCAGACAGGGCGCAGAAGCTCTGCACACTCAAGAGGCCAGATCACCTAACAGTCGTTGCTCTCTCAAAATATCTAGACCTAGCCATGGTCTCGACTCAGCAGAGAGCTGTTGCCAAAAGAACAAGGCGACTCAGAGAACACAAACATACATGCAGCAGTCCAGGTCTCAGGCTGCAGGGAGTTCCTGAGTCTGTCACTGCTACAGGAGGGCAGCCGAGACACCACCTGTGTGTGGAGTGATACAGTGGATTGTCTGCTTGGCCTAGTGGCAGAACAGCAGGGGAAAAATTTTTAGTGGTCTTTTATAAAGTAGTAACAGCATCAGTGGACAAAGGAAGGTCACCTGAAGTTATCTACCTGTACTTGTACAAAGCCTTTAACACAGTCCCTCACCACATCCTTATCTTTAAATTGGAGAGATATGGATTTGAAGGGTAGACTACTCAATGGATAAAGAATTGGTTGGCTGTTCCATGACCAAGTGGAGACTGCTCATGAGTGGTGTCCTCCAAGGGATGGTCTTGGGACCGGTGCTCTTCAACATCTTTATCAATGGCATAGACAATGGAATCGAGTGCACCCTCAGCAAGTTTGTTAATGGCACCAAGATAAGTGGTGCAGTTGATACAACAGAAGGATGGGATGTCATCCAAAGGGACCTGGACAGGCTTGAGAAGTGGGCCGACAACAACCTGATGAGATTCAACAAGGTCAAGTGCAAGGTGTTCCACCTGGGTCGGGGCAATCCCAGGTATGTGTACAGACTGGGAGAAGAACTCACTGAGAGCAACCCTGCAGAGAAAGACGTGAAGGATTTGATGGACAAAAACTAGACATGATCCAGCAGTGCGCTTGCAGCCTGGAAAGCCAACTGCATCCTGGGCTGCATGAAAAGAGGTGTGGCCAGCAGGGAGAGGGAGGGGATTGTTCCTCTCTGCTCTGCCCTTGTGAAACCCACCTGCAGTGATGTGTCCGGGCCAGCACATTAAGGACATGGAGCCCTTGGAGCAGGTCCAGAGTAGGGCCACAGAGGTAATCATAGGGCTGGAGCATCTCTCCTATGAAGAAAGGTTGAGGGAACTGGGCTTGTTTAGCTTGGAAAACAGAAGGCTCTGGAGAGACCTCATTGCGGCTTTCCAATACTTAATAGGAGCTTACAGGCAGGAGGGGGACCAACATTTTGCATTCTCTGACAGTGATAGGACAAGCAGGAATAGTTTTAAACTAAGATTTGGGAGATATAGGCTAGATAGCTAGATATTAGGAGGAAATTTCTCACTCTGTGAGTGAGACGCTGGAAAGTTGCCCAGAGAAACTGTGGATACCCCATCCCCAGAGGCATTTAAAGCCAGGCTGGACAGTGCACTGGGCAGCCTGATTCAGTGGCTGGCAACCCTGTCCACAGCAGGGTGTTGAAACTACATGATCTTTAAGTGTCTTTTCAACCCAGGGCATTATATAATTCTATGATCATCAATTACTCTAGAACAATGGTGCATCGTTCTGAAAAAATCTACCAACAACATCTAACTGGGCTGTTGAGTACAAAATTATTGTTAGGTATGCCTGGTTGCTTAAATGAATGCTTTTCAAAATATGGTTTGAAATAGTCATGTGGATTCTGGAAATTTTGTCAGGATGCATTAGTCCTGTTTTTGACACTGATGGTACTTAGCAGTGCTGTAGCTGAGATCCAAAAATATTGACAAGATGGTTGAACTGTTGTCTGGATAGCACTTAGAAATGAATTTGAGCCATTTTGTAAAGTATGTTGATTGGGCATTATACCTAAGAGCATATTTCTTTCATGCTGTGAGAGTCATTTCTAACTGACTGTTCAGCTGCCAAAATAAATCCTGCTGAGATGCTGGAAAGAGGAAGATCATCCTTCCCATGAAGAAGAACAGCTAACATTTGGTTGGCACCATGAAGTGAAAGGTTCATTAATGCCAGGAAAGTGTGCTGTGAGAAACAGGAAAATCCGCTGTATATCCACTTCTTTAGCAACGCAAGAGGGAACACAGATTTTTGCTCTAACTTAATTTTATTTCCCAGTGCACTTACTTGTTTGATAAATTTGTTTTATACCTTTTAAGGTGTTCATAGATTTTTTTTTTTTATTTCTTGGACCTAGATCTGCAGTTCACTGCCTTCCAAGGAAGCATTTTTACTTACACTTCATTATCGGATCCCAAACCAGATACTTTCTGAAGTGGAAAACTCTGGGGATAATCAACTATATGACTACAATGTAGACGTTTTGTGCACACATTCTTTATTTTATTTTTTTTCCTTTCAAACTACCTTCTACCAAGACATATTTTTAATTTAAAAACACTGCAATCTCACTGTCTTCCATAGAAATATTGGGACCTGACACTGGTTGAACACGTGTTTATTTTATCACCTGATTTACAATGACCAAATAAAAGTATACTTATTCTTGAAAATATAAAGGAAAAAATCAGTGGTTAACAGTCCAACTAAAACGACAGATTTAATTCCTTTTCATTAAGTTATGCATGCTAGGAATTGAATGTAGTTTCACTCCTCAAATGTACTCAGAATTTATAAACCTAAAGCCAGAAGGTATTTTATACCTACAGAACATGTGGGATTGAAAACTCAACAATATTTCCTATTTTAGCAAATTTGCTTTGAGCAATCAGATAAACTAGAGTACATCACAAGTTTTATGTCTGGGTGGCAACTGGCCAAGGAACAAGAGAGAGATAATCGTATTCCCTATATACCTTGTAAGAAAAATCTTACTTTTCTTCAATTATTGTTCTTCCGGAAAGTTGACAGCATTTCCAGTCATTTGCAGTACCTGCTATTTTCTTTTGTAAACAAGAAATTGCTGCCAGTGTCTGCAACTGCCACTGAAACGTTTCCTGCCTCCTCTGCATTAAGTCACATGGCAAAGATACTTATTTTATCCACATAAAACTATTAGTTCTTATTATTACTCATTTCAAGCTAAACATATAAGTTTATATTTAAAAGGATTCTTCAGAACGGTTTGTCTTTTATTTTTTTCATTTCTAATGTTTTCATAATTTCTATTTTTTTCTAGACCGCGTCCTCCTTAAGATGTTTTTACAATCAGACACTGTAAAGGCACCATCAGCAATTCAGAAAATGTTGTGCACTTAACTTAAATTGTGCCTACCTTATAAGAGTACTGAGGTAACTGAAAGCCCAAAACATGCTTGTGATGTTGTAGTGTGACATAGGTGAAGTACTTCCCATGAAAACTCAATTATAATCGATAGAAAAGGTATTCAGTAATAGAATTGTTTCAAAAATCCTAGACAGAATAGCGATAAGTCAGCTTTTGACAATTTCCAAAACAAAATATATCTGATGTGTATGCATGTATTTGCACAGGAGCCAAAGTCTGTCCTAACAGAAGTATCAGACCTGTATATGTTCTAAACAGATACTTCACATGTGTACATACACGCACGTGCAAACATGTGCATACACACTTGCATACACAGAAATAGATACAAAATACCCAGAATAATTCTAATATTTCTGGGATGTATCATTATTATTGCATGTATGTGAATAAAATGCACAAAACACGTTATTCAATGAAAAGAATGAGAAGTCTTTACAGTACGTATAGTATGCACAATACATGTGCGGGGAAGAAAAATACAGTTGGATGTGGTTGGAGTCCTTGTCCAACCATATGTACATGTCAGACTAAAAGAACTTTTCCTCTACAAGAAACATCTGAAAAATATCAGTGTTGTTCAGCTACAGGCTGTAATATAGCTGCTTAGATACATGAACTGGTTTCTTTTTCAAGTTTAGCATCTGTATACACGAGACTACTAAAACCAAATAAAAGGTCTTAGGCTGATGTCCAGGAAGTAAAATCATGCTAGTAGTCAGAATTAAATCCTGGCCTGTGTATGGGTAGAAATATTTCTACTCTTTTTAGCTGTATATAAAGATATGGACAGATACACTTTCTAATTTCATGTGAAGATTCTTTTCTATCCTGTTGAAGGATAGACAATTTCCAAATGAAAATTAAAAGTGCATATTCTTTTTCCTTACATTGGTAAAAATCAGGTCAAATATTTCCAAATTTTTCTTCTGGGCATTACAGCTTTTAGGAGACGTTCCCTTCTCTCACATTTTCACTCTCTGTATGAAACTTGTCAAAACTACATTAAAAAGTCCGCAATTTATATTCATGTTATAGGAGGTGACCTTTTCACTCATGAGTGGTGTAGTCATGTGGAGTGGCTAATGAGAGAACCCCTACAGCGAGCAGATAAATTTCAAACCTTCAGAATAATTATTTGACATTTTATTGTATTTATAAACCTCCTTCTTTTCAAACTGTCCCTTGATTTATAAATCCATCTTATTCTTGTAAGCTATAATGGTAGTCTCAACTAATGTCAAAGATTGATGAATTGTCCATGTAGGGGCCTCTTTTCCTGGTGTTCAATGCCAGAGAAAAGCAATGAAGAGCAAAAAGAGAACTGTAGGGAAGAAGATAGGAGAAAGGAGGATGAAAGATGGCTGAGAAGGAATGAGGGAGGGAACATCTGTACTGCACTTCGCTGATGATAATCTTTGCACAGTTTATGACACAAGGGAGGTAGGAACAGTGAGGTAATCATTTTACTTGCCTGTCATCTGCAGAGAGGATTTCAAACTGCAGGGTGAAATTCTGGATCCATTGAAGTGAGTGACAAAACTCCTGTTGATTTAAAAGAAGGCCGGGATTTTTATGGAATCCGAGAGGAGTGGAAGATGGGTGGAGTGGCAGCTTTGCCATTTCCACAACTGTGTCAGGTTTCATCAAGATCTTAAAACCTTTTCTTTAGATTCATTTCCAAAAAACGACAAGGTTTGCAAGCAGCACTTAATGCTGCAAATAACAGATACTTTTTCAAAATGACAAATAAAAAGGACAGTCACTGAGGACCTGAGCCTGTTTTGGAATACTTGTACGTAATAAATTTTGTCCTTGCAAACTAAAGCCTAGGTGTATGCATCTTTTAAGTAATATTTCTGTATCGCTTTTTCCTTTTCCTTCAATCTGCACAAAGAATGGTCTCAAGAACATGTCATAGCTAAAAAACATCACCAGTTACAGTAGTCCAAGCTGAAAAACTTATTCCTGCAATGACAGCGACAAATTTGCATCCTGGAGATGTGAGGATTTGTCCCAAAATATCTCAGGAGCATGGTTATGAATTGCATTGAACATTTTTCCTGATTAACAAGTAATCCATGAGCACTGACTGGGGAGGGCAGATATGGTAGGCTGCAGAGCAATGAACTTACTGAAGCAGCCTTACTTGTAGATGATATTAAGAGAAGTAGAACATGATATGTGAAGAATCACATTCACAAGAAAATATGGCTACTTGTCTATTCCTAACCATTGATTTGGACATACTGTAAAAAGGAAAATCAGGAAGGAAAAGAGAGAGAAACAAGAAAACTGAATAAATGAAAAGCCAGAGAAGAGATAGCCTTCCTGTAAGATCTCTTTTGTTTTGTTTTGTTTTGTTTTGTTTTCTCCATAATTGAAATTCTGATCTGGTAATGATACAGAAGGCTGACCATTTGATATGTTACTTTAGTAACCCAGCCAGAATATCTGTTTGCTAAACAGCTTCTGGGACACAATCCTCACAGCCTTCAAATTATGATGAGCTACCTACACAATGATACTGTCCATCTACCCTGCACACATATTTTGCAGCCACTACTGTGGAGCAATGGACATAGATTGTGTGGAAAGGCAGCTTAAAAGAAAGGCAAATGGCTAAAAATGCCTCAAAGTTTTCTAATGAATTGGATTAGATTAGAGAGGTGGGTTAGGAGGAATGGTTGGTTGATAATCAATCTTTACAAGGGATTAGAATCCCTTTTTAAAAAATTAAAAAAAAAAAATTGTAAAAAATTTTACAAAAAAAAATGGTAAANTTTTTCTTTTTTTTTTTTTTTTTTTTTTTTGCCTCATGTTGGTAGCCTCATTCAGCAGATACTAAACAGAGTATGTTTGTTTTTATATTAGTATGTAATGGAGAAATTAAAATCCAGCCTCAGGAATATGAATGAATCACATGTAGTAATTTATAAAGTTTGAGTAGGTGTATAGAGTTCATAAATAATTGCTACTATGTTATAAATATCTGTGTGTGTGCATTAGTGTGTGTGTGTGTATTTAGACATACACACACAAACATCTATACATATATACATGTATGTGCAAGCTGCCAGGAGGAAATCTATGATTAGATTAAAGGAAAGCACTCTTACCTTTGTGGATGATTAATCATGGAACAACTTGTCCAGGGATGTAGTGGAATCTCATCCTTAAAATTTCCAAAGCTTGGCTTGAAAATGCACTGGGAAATCTGTCTCCAGCTTCAGAGTTAGCCTTGCTTTGAAAAGCAGGATGGATTGGATAATCTCCTGGATACAAAGGCTAGATATGTCTACCAGCCATAGACATTCTATGACTCCATGTTTAAAGTCCTGAGAAAAATCTTACCTTAATAAGATTTCTGTTCCAATTTTAAAACCACTATTTCAGAAAAATGAATTAAAAAAAAAAAAATAATTAAACTCAAAATAATAATAATAATATCTGTATATGGATATAAAAATCGTACAAATACTAGTAATTGTAGTAGATCTTAATCATGTGCCCATAATAAAGGCATAATATATGTTGACCACTGTCATGGCTGAAAATGGAGTTAAGGGAAAAAAAACGGAGTATGAGGTATTCCATACCATACACATCATGTCATGGCCCTCACCCTGCTCTCCAGGAAAGGGCAGGGAGAAAGCTGCGGTCTGCTTGGTGATCTCAAGGATTNGAGAAAGCTGCGGTCTGCGGGGCTGCTTCTGGTCATTGGGTTTAGGCTGGCATGTGGGTCTTTTCTGTAAGTTGTGTTACTCCAATACCCTTACATTCCTTTACATTTCTGTTGTCTTTGTTCCTTAGCCACTTCAGTAAACTAGTTATCTTAACTCTTGAGTTCTACCTTTTATTTTCGTCTCACTTCCCTCCTCCACCCCGCTGATATGGCGGTACGCCGGCAGCTCCGAGAGGAGGAAGCGAGCTACTGTTGTGAGCTATCTGGGTTAAACCACA
>VXAV01006678.1:167219-177359 GCA_013399715.1 Alectura lathami | reverse complement strand
GGTCCAGAGGAGGGCCACCAAAATGCTCAGAGGGCTGGAGCACCTCTCCTCTGAGGAAAGGTTGAGGGAGTTGGGATCGTTTAGCTTGGAAAAGAGAAGGCTCCGGGGAGACCTCATTGCAGCCTTCCAATACTTGAAAGGAGCTTACAGGCAGGAGAGGGACCGACTTTCTGCACGGGTGGATAATGGTAGGACAAGGGGGAATGGGCTAAAACTGCAAGAGGGGAGGTTTAGGTTGGACATCAGGAAGAAATTCTTCCCTGAGAGAGTGGTGAGGCGCTGGCACAGGCTGCCCAGAGAAGCTGTGGCTGCCCCATCCCTGGCTGTGTTCAAGGCCAGGCTGGATGGGTTCCTGGGCAGTTTGATCTAGTGAGCTAGTGGCTGGCAGCCCTGTCCAGGGCAGGGGGGTTGGAACTAGATGATCTCTGAGGTCCCTTCCAACCCAAGCCATTCTATGATTCTATGATTCTTTTTCTGTGGAGAGTGTATCAGCTAGAAATCAAAGGGCTTTTCTCAGGGTGTCGGACAAAGTGGTAATAGCACTGCGCTGGAAGGAATTTATTAATAGATATAACTACATCTGCAATAACCATTGTCCTAGTTTGACATGACTGAAGACTGAAATCCTTGAACAGGAGAAACACTTGAGGAGTTTGCACATTTTAGAATGATTAAGGTCATAAACTTAGTAAATTCATAGATTTTCTGGCTGGGTCTGCAGTCATGTTTAAACATATAAATACACACTTCAGAAAATGGATTTCCATGTCTATGTTCATATGTATGTTTTGATGAACGAAGTTCAGTTTTAATTTTGAGACTGAGTTGTAAAGTATCAATGAATTTATCTGTGAAATCAGGTTAGCTTGAGTGACCAGTTTATGAGTAGTAGCATTTTCAGCAGTGTGGAATCAAGACAATTCTTGATTTTAAAACTGTGTAACTGCAACTCTTGGCAAGCCTACTCATAAAAAAAATCAGTTAAGCAGAAATTCAGGCTCACTGTTTAACTGGTGTATCCATAAAACCTAAAATGGCTTTAACTATTGCTTATATTCATCTACCGTGTACTCAGTTTCTGTCAGCATATATATTTTAATTGTGTTCTTTTTCAAAACGGGAACTGTCACACTTCAGTATCTGTGGCAGTGGAATGCACTTATTTGTAACTCTTTATGATGCTGGATACCTAACTCCTTCACTTTAGTCGTGTATTTGAATTTACTTAATAGCTAAAACCTCACTTTTCTAACGGTGATTTCTGTGTACTTTTTACAATTTATTTTGGAATAGGCAATGATAGAGCCCTTCTAAATCTTTCCCTTTTTCTTTTTGGTATGCAAAATATTTTATTTGCAAGAAACACAGAGAGAAATCCCTGAAAAATCAGCAGTAATGCTAGAGTCTGGTAGTCTGCATCTGAAGCCTCGTGCCCATCCTCCTTTAATGATGTACAACTTCATTCCAGTCACGTCTGCAGGATAGCTGTCCTCATCAGCAGAAGGAGGTGTCCTGCTCCTTGCACCTTTGAGCACTCTAAATATAGATAATATAAAGACTTTTATAGTTTGTAAAACTTGTAGTATAAGGAATCTTCTGATCTGGAAGTCTGTCTGTACTGGTGAGGTGCTAAAGAGAACAAGTAATTGGAGCAGCTGGCAGCATTTGGCCACGGAAGGACTCCTGATGAAGGGGTTTATTGCTCTTGGTAAAGGGAAAAATTAGGAAAAACTGGCAGGACATTGTGAGGGAAGACAGGAACACAGAGATCTTCACTGCTTCTCATTGTGTTCTATAAATTTTCAACAGTTTATAATTTTAATTTTGCACAAACAAAAAGTGGATAAGGGAATCTTTAAGGCTTAATTAGGGTACGCATGATTATTTCAATACTTAGGTGCAGATACATGCATTATAGAGGGTGTTTAATATTAAAAGGACAAATATCTGGAAATAGTTTGTTTTAAATATCTATAAAATCTGACTCATTGCAGCATAATTTGAGTTTTAAAGTCAGTTGATTTCAGTGTATTTTAGGACTGGAGTAATGCAAGAGTGAATCAGTTCCATAATTATTTTAGGAAAAAATATTATGTCATTTGTTCTGGAGAAATAAGTTTTTCTGTATGAGTCATTAGTGCTTAGGGAAAAAAAGAACATACCTTTCTTCATACTTCTAAATGAATTCCATTTTACATATGCAGAAATTTTTTTTTGGGCTTCTTTAGGCAAAGATTTTTATTTCTCTGTAAATAGCATATGTCTCAGACAAGTAACAGAGTTCTGACATGTGACAGAATTCTAAAAAAACCTGTTTATTGTAATAAATAAGGAAGGACTGAAGATTTGAAAAGCTTGATTACATATTCTGAAATTAACTTATTAAAAAATGTAAGATCTTCGCCGCCACCTTTGACAACTCACAGTGTTAATCAGAAAGAATCAAGTTCTTAGCATTCTCTCAGTGCCAAAGATGACAGGGGAATACTTTGATCAGTGTAAGTTAGCTGAACATGTGACATCAGATGCTAACGAGGAAGAAAATTTAGAAATTATCTGGAATATAATCAGCAGCTTTATGGCAGCTTGTATGGGAACTGGCTGAGGTTGAGAAATCCAAATATTTTAAGAACTTTTTGCCAGACTTTATGCAGTTGCATAAATCTCATTAATAGATATATTATGTGTAGTTACCTAGTTAGCCCAAGAGTACACATAAATAAATATATGATAACATAGGTCTCACAAATCTTAAAGGCCTGAAATTTTTTCTCTTTTTTTTTTTTTTTTTTCACATTACCTAAGACAGATAAGCATTAACCAAAACAGAAAAATAGAGAAGAAGTTGCGAATATATTCACATAGCACAGAGAAATATTGAAACATCAGTGAGGTGTGACCTCTGAAGTTCTTGTCAGCTAAATATTCTTACTGAGTATCCATGCAGAAATGTAAAATCTTCCTCTATATTTATTAAAACAATAACTTAGTGAGAAAAGACAGATGTTTCAGGAAGAATGAGGAAAGATACACTACTTGACTAACTGTGGCTAGAATATATTTGAAGTTAATGTAAATATTTAAAGTACCAAAGAACTATGTTCTGTTTCCCAAAGAGTTTTAAGGGTTTGTCTCCGCTTGGAAAAAGCACTCCATTGTAGTCAAACTTATATTTATGCTTGACACATTGCTGTCCAGATTTCGACAGGTCAGGATAAAAAATTATGCACTATTGTCAGGTTCACAGAGGGACAAAGAGCTCCTTTCTGGAGGTCTGGTATGAAAAGGCATAGAAATTGATGTTCCTCATGTGCCCAGAATACTGGTAGGAGGAGCCTTAGAGTGGTATGAAGTATATGACGAAGACTAAAGAAAAAATATTTTCCTCTGACAACAGAGGCATGTAACAAAATAGAGAAAGTGAAAATATAAGAGGAGAACAGAAGCGAAAAAGGGCAAGCGAAGACATCTGGGAGTAGAAAGAATGCCACTGAACTGTTTTATCCTAGAAATGCTCAGAGAAGAGGCATTATTGATAGCAGGCCTGTATGGACAATCAAAATCATTCTGAACCTTCATCTGAAGAGTCAGATCAACCACTCCCACTGAATACTGTCAGCCTTTATGGAAGGGTTTCTTTTTTATACAGTGATGAAAAAGGTTATTAAAAACTCACCTTGTTAATCTCTGCCTACATAAAGATTTATTCATTCTACACATCTGCAGAATCTGGTATTGCTTGACCTAGTAGCTGTTAAAATTTTAATAACCTAAAGAGAAGTAAAAACTAACAAATAAATAGATAATGTACCATTAATAAGATGCTGATAGACAGACATTTGTTGGCTTTTAATGCTTTGCNACAGACATTTGTTGGCTTTTAATTCTTTGCCATGCATGCTGTTTCAGTAAATGTTACGGTTAGATTTGTGACTGAGGCACAAGGAAAGCTTATCATATTTGAACTGGGAGAAGTACAGCCTGTTTCCTCTTCCTGATAGCGACGCCGGACTGCGTGATGAGAGGAGATGCCGATAGTGGAACTTTAGCTTCTATCATTTGGTCACCAATAGTTTTTCCTGCAGATTTCAGATAAGCTCAAAGGGAGAAAAAAGTATGTTTCTTCTGGCTGTAGGAGAGTGAAAGCCTGTCTGTGGATATGAAGCCTTTTTTAGTTGAAGGACAAATCGATAAGGTTCTAGAAGATTCAGAAAGTTATATTGTGGGAAATTTTCTGCCTTTTGATTTTCAGTAAATGCTGTGACACGTTGTGATGTTTCATTGCATCTTGCCATGGTGATATCCTACAACACATGTTGTACTCCTCTTGTATTTTGTTAGGTACGGTTGCTGGCTATCATTCTAATACTGAATGAATTTTTGAGTTTTATAGTTGATACATTTATTTCTATTGTTTCCTCAAGAATATGATGTCTGATCTTTATTGTTGATAGGTCACAGTTTATTGATGATTGTGGGTGGCTGATGCATTAACCCATGGCACTTAAAGGGAACAAAAAATTTAAAGTATGTATTTATGTTTGCGTATACATACGTAAAGCACTGAAAATTAACACTTGAAAACAAAAATGAGCCATGTATCCAAACATTTATAATCACAGTTAATAATTTTGAATGTCAACTTTTGAAAGACACTATGTTGTGCTTTTGAACTGTACTACTTATATACGATATTTCATAATCTTTTCATAATTGGAAGAAACAGAGAACAATCTTTCAGACTTAAATGCTTTAGAACTAGTCATTTCAGATGAGAAGGTTTAAGGTTGAGATGAAGATGTAATTAAGGGACATGGTCAGTGGTAATGGTGTGGCCAGTGTAGCTCATTTAAGCCTTTATTCCAGCTAGTGTTTAAATAACATACACAATATTGAGAATGGACTTAAACATTCCCTTTTGGGTGAATCTTTGCTTGATTTAACCAAAATTAATGATCTGTTCTGCATTTAGACCCTGAATGGGAAATTGCATTAGGGTCCGCTTGTACAGCTCCGTCTTGACAGCATTGGAGATAGACTATAAAGAAGCCACAGTTAAACAGTCATTTTCAGGGAAAGATCTAATGGTGAACATGGAAATGCTCCTAACAGGGTATACAATATTCATGTGTTTTCTGCACATGTTGTACTTGGCTTAAAAATATTATGATATTCCTTTTTTGGAGAGCTGGTGGGTGCATAGGGGTAGGACAGATTTACAAACTCATGGAGGTGACAAATATAGAAAAAGCAGAACGTCAGTGCTAGGAGTATTTCTTAAAACTATTCGTAGAATCAGTTAAAGGAAGCACTTCCTTATCAAGGGGTTAATGAACGTCTGGAATTTGTTGCCAGGTGAGGACATGGGGCAGGTGGCATCAGCAGTCATCAGCAGTCTTGAACATTACCCGCACCCTGTCCTTCTTCCAGCCCCAGAGCCTCATATCTGTTGCACAGGGGTACTTCAGGGGCAAGAGGGAGACTCCTCCTTCTGCCCCAAGAAGAGGCTAGGGTCCAGTCTGTTGTCTTGTATATCAGTGCAGTTCATCTCCTCAGGGCTGTGAGCCAGCTTACCTTCCCCTTGGAGTGACTTGAGGCAGGGCTGTTGTTCAGCCCATGTGACTGCACAATACTGACATTTCCTGGTGGCTCTCTATATGGCTAGCAACTACAAAGAAAGAGCATCAAGTACTAGATACCTTTGTATCTGCACTCTGCCAAGTGAAAAGAGTAAACAATGATGATGGGTTTGAAAATGCCAAGAGAGCGCTATCATTACGTTTCTGTGCAGACTTACACCTATGCATCCTTAGCCTTTGCATAATCCATTTTCACTATTTAAGTGCAGATTTGATGGATTTTATGTTTTGGCTTTAGAAATCCGAATTATGAAAGTATCCTTACAGAAGAAAAAGGAATGGCAAGATTTACATATAATAGATAAGCAGATAACTGAAGTCTTCCTTTCCTTTTATGCACCCTTGCAGTCCCTGTCCCATCCACGCAAATTCAAGGCTTTATACCTTGTCTCTTCTGCCCTCAAAGGAACTGTTATACCTCAGGCCATGAAAGCTGGTTAAGGTCTCCTTTGAAGTCACTGGGTATCCTTCTGTTCACTCTTGCCGGCATGAATCGGTCTAGGCTCTCCAGGATCCCTGACAGATGAAGACCATGCCCAGATCCAAGCCTCACATCACCGATGTGGTTTAACCCAGCAAGTAGCTCAGCACCACACAGCCGTTCGCTCACTCCCTGTTCCCAGTGGGATGGGGGAGATAATTGGGAAAACAAAACAAACAAAGTTGAACTTGTGAGTTGAGATGAAAAAGTATTTACTAAGACAGANCGACAACAGATGCCCAGCCTCTCCCCAGGCAGCATCTGCCTCCCGACCAACTCCCTACAGTTTTTAAAGTTTTTCACATGATGTCATGTGTCCAGTCAGCATGAAGGAGTATCAATTTAGGCATATCTGCCTTACATTGTAGGTCAATTTCTTCAGTCTTCCTTCAGATTTTTTCTTTCTGTCAATACTTCTGGAAATAATAGCTTTCGAAAAAAAATATTAGAATAATAACTACATATTGTTAGATAACAGCTACACCATTCACACCATCCAAGTCTAAACAAGGATATTAATTGTTGAAGCACAGTGCGTCATGATTTTTTCTTAAAATAGAAGTTATTTTCTAACAAATATAAATAAACAGTTAGAAAATCTCTCCTACCTTAATTTACCTGTTGGGAAGTTCCAGTATGACAGATTCCTTCAAGGACTCATCACTCATTATTTGCACATTAATTCACAAAAGGTTGCTGGTATTATAAATCTATGAATTTTCTATGCAGTAGCTCGTATCCTTTTCTCCTGCTTTCTCAGTCTTACATTGTTTATAGTTATGTGAATTGTGTTTAAGAATTAAACAAGACATTCCATTAAATACAACAAGGAAAGTGGCTGGGATGTCATGGGCTAGTCTTTTTAAAAGTGTATATAATTCAAAAATTGCATAATCGTGCCTGTAACCAAATTTGTGTGCACAGACGAATAACATACAGATACTTTATCTAATTGCTATGTAAACAAAGAAAAATTTCCATTTATACTATGAATAAAAAAAGGCTTAGCTGCAAAAAAATCTCTAACTTTTAGGCTAAGGTTGGATATTTGGTCCACTGAGCAAATCACAGATATTAGAAAATGCATCCTCTTCCAGATGCAGTTATTACACTTTTTATGTGCTATAGATATTTGTGGGCCCTGTTAAGGTAGATTTAGAGGACAGTTAGAGCCCGTCAGGATGACAAAACTGCTGCAGCTGGATACAAAGGTTATCTGTGAGAAATTACAGAAATGTTAGGGGGAAAAAAAAGAAAGTGAAAACTCCATGACACAGTTACTGGCATATGTACCAGACTCATTTCACTGCATTAGGGGTGGGAGTCTTCAGAAAGCGAGACTGATTCAGTCTGTTGGTAATTCTGGAGAGATTTAAGCACATCTCAAGTGCTTTACAGGTTCGGGACCTGGTACAAAGATGGTTCACGCTACAACGTTTTGTAAAATATGCAGTTATGAATTGCTTTCAAGAGAGATTTGAATTAATCCTGTGTTTTGAATAAAAATGGCTTCCTAGAGCAAGACTTGTTTCCTACTGAATGATCAGGCGTATTTACCTGAGTGCGAGTGTGACATTCAAATCTGTAAGATGACGGTGATGTTACCCAAACATCGCTTTATATTGTGTGTGTAGCCCAAGAAACTTAAGTGTCTTGTGAGAAAATGTTTTTCAAATAAGCTTCCATGTAATATTAACCTTGAAAAAAATCATGATTATGGAAATTATAAAATAAAATGCAATAAAGAAAATCACCTAACACCATAAAGAAAAAAAAAAAAGAGAATTATGCCTTTACTGTGTCATTTACTATAAGTTTTCTAGTAATCATCAAGCAATTGTACTTTAATCACTGTATAATTATGATCCCATATATGGTTTTAATATAAATTTCCTTTATATGTTTGACACATTCATTTTGTTCATCAAGTGTTAAAACAGTGACTCAAAGTGAAATATGTAAGAATTGATTGTAAGGTGATTAAGTTATAATTATAGGGATATTATTTGACATAAGCAAATTATGGTATATCTGCTTTCAGAAGAGAGTGATATGTATTAGTTCTAAGTCATATTCAGCTACTCTGTATGTGATTTTCTTGTTAAGGAAGGTGACAGAACAGAAGTTTGAACAGTGGAATGTGGAGGAATAACAGTCTTATAAACAGAGCAAACAAATTCCACTAAAAATTTGATTTTAGAAGAAAGAAATTATGTTTGGCCTACATGCCATTGTACTTGACTTCTAACACCTTTATTCTGAACAGCATTGTTCCTCTGGAATTACATTAAAGCTCTTGAGATTGACTCTCATTTTATGAAATTGGGTTCTTAGCTGAGTATAATAGGCCAGAAAGATCTTTTCTAGTGTTTCTTATTTTAGATTATGTGAAGAAAAGACGAGGAAAATAAAGAAAGTCAAGGAGCTGGTCTTTACAACTTAAAGTAGGGTATTTGACTGGATGCAGATAGGACTGAATGAGAACAGAGTGTTGTCGCATTCTGTCTTGAGCAAATTTTCATCAGTTTTCACACCATTGTGACTGGGGCCTGGGGCCCCCAATACAGAAGAGATGTGGAGTTGTTGGAGCAGGTCCAGAGGAGGGCCACCAAAATGATCAGAGGGCTGGAGCACCTCTCCTATGAGGAAAGGTTGAGGGAGTTGGGATTGTTTAGCTTGGAAAAGAGAAGGCTCCAGGGAGACCTCATTGCGGCCTTCCGATACTTGAAAGGAGCTTACAGGCAGGAGGGGGACCGACTTTTTACACAGGTGGATAATGGTAGGACAAGGGGGAATGGGCTAAAACTGCAAGAGGGGAGGTTTAGGTTGGACATCAGGAAGAAATTCTTCCCTGAGAGAGTGGTGAGGCGCTGGCACAGGCTGCCCAGAGAAGCTGTGGCTGCCCCATCCCTGGCTGTGTTCAAGGCCAGGCTGGATGGGTTCCTGGGCAGTTTGATCTAGTGAGCTAGTGGCTGGCAGCCCTGTCCACGGCAGGGGGGGTGGAACTAGATGATCTCTGAGGTCCCTTCCAACCCAAGCCTTCCTATGATCCTATGATGGGAGTTCATACCCTCACAGGGTTTGCCATGACACTTCCCTCTTTTAGGGTCAGGCTTCACAAGGATGTACTTTATGGGACTGTTGATGTAGCAATTGGTAGTTTGTGCAGCTCATTAGTCTGCCTCAGCCTTTAGTCTTAGCTGTTTTGCCAGCACAGTCTGAAAAGCTTTGTTCCTGTTAGCAGGTCTGAGGTCTGCCTAACCTAAGGCACAGAGCTTCTTCTAGCCACAAACCTCCAAAACTGCACTCTTGACTGGGAGCTGGAGAAGTGAGTGACAATGATTTGCTACCACGAGCTGTCAGACAGACCAGGCAGTACTCCTAAAAAGCTCTGAAAGCATGGGGTAAGCATGCAGTTTTGTTGTTGGGCAAGCAAGTAGAATGCTGGGGAGGTCAGCATGCACAGCCAAGTGTACTGCACTTGAGCAAGTAGTGGTCATATTTGACTAGCTGAATTCAAAAAAAAAAAAAAAAAAATTGCCAGCATGGACTCACTGTGTGGCACCCTCGGTACGGAATCTGGCATACTCAGATGACTGAGGGTCAGTCTTCATGAGGGAATAGCCAAGGAGGGCAGGAACTACAAGCCTCAGTCCTACGGTACTTGAGACTGGGATGTGGAGAGACTGATCTTGCATCTCCCTTATTCAGTATTCCAGAGAACTGGACTGAGGTGTTTTGGTATCTTCTAATTGGGATGAATTATGAGGTCCATGATCTAGGAAATCATAGCTAGAAATTTGAATCAAGTGCCAATAAGTAATGACTGTAGATAGTCATTTTTGTGTCCAATCCTTGAAAGGCTGCTAGTATATATCAGTCTTTTGTGACTTGCCTAGATAAAGTTCTGGAGGCAGCCTATATTAACTGTATGTGGAAGGGTAAATATTGCTGGTCATGATGGAAATGAAGCCAGGAATATTATTTTCATATGTATATACATATATATATATGTATGTT
>VXAV01006678.1:114037-136559 GCA_013399715.1 Alectura lathami | reverse complement strand
CTTTAAAATTCCTTGTGTTTTCTCCAAAATGAACGCTTGTGCATAAAGCTTGTGTTTGAGTCAAGGCTTGTGTTAATTTTTATGATTGACTTGCATTATCTGTTAAGAATGAGAATCAAATTCAGATTTCTTGACAAATTATATTACAGAAGTTTATTATACATTGGGTAAATTTGCACAACTTGCTCTACAAAAATGAAAGCTTTATTTTCAATTTTCTTCTGTGAGATAGTGGACACTATGTAAGAAGAACTTATTTTCAAGACGATTGCAGACTTTATAGTCTGCTGTAAGAGGAGGGATGAAGAATATTAATTGCTTCTTGCAGCTTATTGAACAAAACGTATGCATCTGACTAGAAGAGAAACCAGGACATGCAGATAAAAGTACAGATCTATGCTTGATGCTCTGTATAATGTGACTTGGTATATTCTGCAAAAAGAACATAATTTGAAGAGTTATAGAAGTAATTTTCTCTCCGTTATCAACACTGAAATGAATCCTTGTTTCAAATAAGGAGAGGGAAACTGTAGCTCTTCACTTCCAATTCCATGAAAATTGTAAAAGTGGCCAGAATTATCTGAACTTTTGCAGCTCAACAGTATGATTATTAGAGTCATTGAATCTGAAAATGCATCTTTTTTTTTTTTTTTCCTATTTTATTTTACCCTTACTGTTGGTTTCCCATGAAAATATTACTGCCAGGCAAAAGTAGCTCATCTATATACTAACGTATATTCTTACAGAGTTGGGCTTGTATTCAAAAACTATTTTAATTACAAAGTGTTCATATTTTATCAGATAAGTAATAAAGATATATGTTGTATGATTTCCACTTTTTTCCCCACCCACATGATGTCTTATATTCAAAATGGCTTCATCAGTAAATTACTGATGAAACCATACTGAGAAAATCTAATTAACATGAAAGAGCATGAATTGCAGTTAAATGGCAACATTCCAATAATTTTGGTATAATAGTTGCTTGTATGTATGTCCTTTGTCCTTTAAAACATCTTAGAATATGAAAAATTTGTGATACCGCCTTGTCTCCAGATATCCTGTTGCTGTGGAGCCTTAATGACAAAATGAATTTTCGGATTTGCATTCAATTTGGGGCTCTCTGTTATTGGATTACATAGAAAAGAAATGATGACCCATTCTATTAAAAACTTGGATTGCCATCAATAAGGTGCCCAGTGAAAACAGTCTTGTTAAGAAATTTGATAAGAACACATTTGAAAAATCTATTGAGATGTTTAGATAGAGAACATGAAGACTGAAAGATGAACTGCCTGAATTACTTGCTCACCGGACTAAAGGAAGTAATTGCCTGTTTTTTAATTGGCCCTTGTCCTGTCTTTGGCTCTGATATAGAGCTTGATTCTAATCACATTTATGGATGTTTTGCTAGTTATAGCATAATTTTACAGCACCAGTCACACTGGAGAATCTATTAAAATGTATTTTACACAAACTCAATTCCTCTCTGGATTGGTTGTGAAAGACTGATTATGTATAGTCTTTTGAGTATGTGATAATTTGAAATACCAAATCTATTCCTCTGATCTTGTTAACATAACTCTTTAAGTATACTGGTATATAGATATATTTATTTATAAATGTTCAATACCCAAACTATACATGGTACTCAATGGATTTTGAAACTAAGATGCCATCATCTAAATAAAGTCATGTGAGCAAGGCAAGGCCAGCAAAGGCTTGCTTTGAATCCAGCAGTGCAAGAGCTTTCAACTAAAGTGCACACTGACCAGTCCAGTAGCTTTTTGGTAAGCTTTCATTATCGTGGTCTTTCTAACCACCTTGTTCCCTAGGTGGGAGAGAAAGAAAATCTGTATTGTAATGGTCTATGTATGCCAAATATGATACCTGCGCAGCTCAAAGTGCTTTATTTGAGTATCCACTTCCCTTTTCTTCACATGAAAGAGTCATGGTTCCAGGTGGCTTTATGTGTTATGCTTGCTGGCTGCACAATGGGAGAGGGCTGTTTTTCCTATAAAGGATGTGTAATATGCTGCACCATTTGCTGGAGACTCCTATTTATCTCTTCATAGATTTCCTTTCCAAATGCAGAAATAACATGTAATTGCATGCATCAGTTTAGGTTGGAATGATATTTGGTATCTAGCAATATTAATGGATATGAATACTTCTGCAAGTTAGCTAAATTAACGGTATAGGGCATTAGTGTGCCAGTTAGGAAGCCTGAGCCCTGTTTGCAGTTCTGTCACTCACCAGCACTGAGAATGTTATTTATTGCCAATTTTTCATAGTGTTGTTTTTTTTTTTTTTTTTTTTTTTTTCCTCGTTATTTTGCTGTCCAGCCAGAGATCGCTGTGTGTTAGATTTGGGCAGAACTATTTAGCTATCTTTGGTCTTAAATTCTTTGGCATGTTATCCCCCTAGATGTTAGATACAAAAAACAGTTTTTGCTCTTGTTTGCAGATGCTTTATCATTCAGAATTAGTCAGATTCCTTTATAATGTTATTTCAGTTTTGGTTTTAGGAAGCACAATAAATCTATCAGGTTTTCTTTGAGGATTTTTGCAGAAACAGGTCAGGGCACAATCTGCCCTCAGTGAAGCCGTGCTAGCTGTCTCAGATCACCTCCTCGTCTGGCACGTGCCTTAATATAGATTCCAGAAGAATCTGTTCTGTGATCTTCCCAGAAACAGACGTGAGGCTCAATGGTGTGTAGTTCCCGGGGTCTTCCTTTCTTAAAAATGGGAGTGATGTTTCCCTTTTTCCAGTCACTGGGGACTTTACCTGACAGCCACGACATTTCAAATATGATGGAAAGCGCCTCGGCAACCAGATCAGCCAGTTCCTTCAGGACCCTGCAATGCATGTCTTCTGGTTCCATAGACTTGTACATGTTCCATTTCATCAGATGGTGTTTAACTTGCTCTTCTCTTACAGTGGGAGGAATTTTGCTACACCAACTCCTGCTTAGAGGTTGAGGGACATGAAAGACGTGGGAAGCCTGACTGCCAGTGAAGACCAAGGCAAAGAACTTGTTTAGTACCTCGGCCTTCTCCATGTCTGTTGTTGCCAGCTCTCCTTTCTCATTTATTAGCAGGCATACACTGATTAGATCAGACTACACCTGGATCAAGTGAGCAGACATTTAGTTACAGATATTTACTTATGCCACCTTGCATTAAAAATATTGTGGATAGAGGGCATGGGGAGATCAGAAGAATGTGTCTTAAGTGAGTTCATTGTCATTTAGATAATAAATATTTTGGGGTAAGGGCTATATTTTCATTTAGTGTTTGTGAAGTATGTGAGGTGTCCTTTCAATCAGTGTGATTAACTTGACCATTCCTATGCAGGAAATTTCTACTGAGGTGAATTTCTGAAATTTAATTTGAAAGATAGTGATATCACCCTTTCTTAGTTACTTGACCTTATAGTATCTTTTAATTTAATGAAAACCTGCTTTATTTTTATGTACATAGGCACATCATCAGACATAATACATCACGCCCAACTCTATGTGCATTATAGAGTTAACATTCATGACAGTATACTTAAAATGTGTATGTGGGGGAGCAATCAGTTGGATCTCTTTTTACCTGAGGTTTTCCGTTTCCCGTAGTCTTGTGTTGAATTCAAATATCCAAACTTCCTTCTTCCTACTGGGCTGTGGGAGGGAATGATATCAGGCTTGCTATATAGCATATAGATTGATAAACCAATGACACTATATACAGTATATATACAGTATAAAATAAGTGACAAGATTTCTGGTATTTTAGTTATTCTTCACTTCCATTCTCCTTCCTTTTTTGTTTTAAAATAAAAAGGCTAAAATAGGACACTATTCAGATCCTCTTACAAAGTCCATACAGATCAGTAAGTCTTTCTGATTGGCTCTGGGTTATACACGTAAATAGCTGTTGCTGGAAGTTGATTAAGATACATGGTACAGAATATATATATATAAAAAATGTGTGAAAGCCTTCCCTGGCTGAACTTAGTAGCAAAACTACCAAGTTCAGTAGAGCCAAGCTTTCAACACAGGCTTATATCATGCTTAACCTCTTCCACGTCCTTGCTGTCAAAAAACATTGCTGTGTTAAAATCAAACAAAATATTAAGCTATAATAAACAGCAAAATAAGTTTTTTTTTTTTTTGTTCTTCTTGTTGTAAAAGGGAGAGAATTCAGTCCTTGACCATTAATTATTTTTTCTAAGGCATCTCAATATTTTTCTTTATTTAATTGCCAAAAAATACTTTTGTACTAGTAAGAGCCATGCCTGATACGAGTATGCCCCTGAAGAGCTTTCATAATTCAAGAATTCATCTCTCCTACAGCTGAGAGATCTGTAGCTGATAGCAAAGTGCAGAATGAAGTTCATTGGTGGATTTCTCTACTTAGTAGTAACTGAAAGCAGCTGAAGTCCATGTTGACTTCAGGCCGTTTGCTTTGTATCTTGGAAATACAAATGTGTCTTCTCATGCATATGTTCTAGTTTTGAGCAATATGTTCAGTACTGAAATTTCCTGGAAACTTGCTCCTCCAAGCACCTTATAAGGTAATTGAAAGACAAAAGATTTAAAATCCTGTCTATGACTACCTATTTACCATTTGGTATCTAGTTCATTTTAATGAGCATAAATAGTGTAGCATATGACAATTAACTGTNAAAATTTTATAATATAAAGTATTATAACTTTATATTTTTACATCCTTCCTTAGTTTTGTGTTAAAGGAAAGAAGAAAAAGTACAAAGATTGCAGCTGGATAGCGTTTTTGAAATTTCTTCCTTTTCTAGGGATATTAGAGCCATCCATTTAATTGTCTGCTCTTCATTTTTCTTCTCTGTATCCTCACACAGCATATGAAAATTTTCATCTCCTCTATTTTAGATTAATGATTTTAGTAAACTATTTAATCTTTCCATCTTTCTATTTTAATCTATGTGGAAAGTCATTTTGGCATCAGCCTTTTCAGTCCTCCTCACACTTTTGCTAAGTATGTAGGATTAGAACAATGTATCACAGCTATCTGAACTTTCATCTTTGTCTGAAGTTAAGTATCAGTTTTCCTCATCAAGTCATATGGTTGGAAATAAAGGAGTGAAAGATTGGACAGAAGCTTTTGGAAGGAGTTATTGATGTACTTTTTTAATTTCACTTTGCGTACATTGTAGATAACCATTGAAATTAAGTTTTTGCACTAGTGATATTGATGACTTGAATTATGGGTGGGTGCGACAAACTATGTATCTAGAACTGTAGGCATGGATGTTAGTGAAAATACAAGGATAGAGGAAAGTCATGGCAAAAGTAAAGGCTTGGCAATAAACAGGCAGAGGGAGAGAGCAGCTAGGATTTAAAAGTGTGGCATAGAATGGAAAAAGACCCTATTTTCTCTGAGTTCTCCTTAAAATGAATGCAAAGCTTACTTCCATCTGTGATGTACACTGGCAGTGGGGAATTAATCATACTGGACCAAGAGACTGCTGTTGGAGGAGAACGTAGAGCTAGTTATTCATATCCATGGAAACTGATCTTAGACACCACAGATCTGACAGCTGCTGCAGAATCTTTCTGAAAAGAGAAGAGGGAGAGAAGAGGAGAAGAGAGGGTCTTCTGCCAAATGTTGCTGTTAAACACAAAAATTCAGGCATCAACATTAGGTTTAAAATTAGCTTTGGACTATGCAAACAGCGAGAAACAATCAAATCAGTAATGTGAATGAGAAGTCTCTTGCAGTTCGGAATTGTACATTTTGGGGTAATTTGTATCATATGTTTTGTTACCTTTTTAATACAGTTGTAGTTCTCAAGATTGGAGAAAGAAAGTGAGGGGGAGGGGGACTGCAAGAATTGCATTGAGCTTATTCACCACTTGGTGCTAATTTGAAGTGATGAACAAAATTAATGACATTTGTCTTTCAGGCTTTAGATGAAAAGTTGTAGCAGCCAATATCTGGATATGTAATTCATCTTCTGTCTTTAAAACTGACAGAAAAAAGGATGGACTTTGAAGTGTTGCAAATCCCCTAAACCCCCACCCCTGCAATTAAAAACAAACAAACAAACAAAACCCCAACCCTGCAGAGTCAGAACCTTTATCTCCTACACCTGCATCTTAACCTCTTTCTCCCCCCGCCCCCCCCCCACAGTTTTTCTCTTTGATTATGAAGATCCTGAAGACTGTACATGCTCTTTCTCAAACATATTTCACAGTTCTCTCTCTCCACTTAGCATAAATGACCAAAACTTGCAGGTTTCATTCTTCTAATTACCTTGTAAACATTTATTCTGGGTTCAACTTAGTCATGACTGAGGCAAAATGAAGGGCAGTGGTTTTCCTGCACTTTTAGTCTCACCCAGAAATGTCTGTACAGGTACCACTATATTGCTAAATGAAGGAAGGCAGACAGTAGTTCTTGGGTTTGAGGCTGAGTGGTGTTGATGAGCTCATGATAACACAGCTTAGAGAGTTCTCCCTGGATAGCAAACTCTAGAGAGCTCTTTGGAGCATTTCAGAACAGATCTAAAACTAAACTAACAATGAAACTAAGCAAACAGGCAAAGGTCTGGTACTCAGATTTGCTCCTTGTCTGCCTTAGGTACTGACATACCTTAGGAGTTCATGAGCCCCTGTTACAGAATATATGACCAACAGATGCTGAAAATGATGCTGTGCTTCCACTATAGCACAGTCTGAATATCAGGAAGAACTAGACCTGTTGTTTGTCAAAAATTAAACCAGCAGGCAGAAGTGCAATGATAAATTATGTTTGCTAAAATAACAGTATTAATAATTGTTCAATAATAATTGTTCAATTGTTTAATTATATCAGCACTGAATGTCAGTTTTCTTAAGGTTTGAAAACCATTTACTCAAAATATTTGTTGAATGAAACCAAACTTTTCTCTGACGATGATGATAGCTGTGCAGGAATCTCTGTATATCATCACTCAGCTGTAAGCAACCTGCCCGGTGACTCACTGGTGCCCAAGATGATAGGCTGCCAAAAACTGCTGGGAAAATGGATGAAACGTTGTCTTTGATGCTCATTGATGTGTCCTATATACACAGTCTGACCAAACCACCATGATTAAAACAGCCTTATAACCCAAGAAACATGAGGCACATGGAACTGTTTCATTCTTCACAGAAAGCAGAATTTCAGGGGTTGTTAGATCCCAGATAGGGAACATTTGGTACAGCACACAGTTTGTCTTAACTGTGTAACCATCTAAGTCTTTATGAGTCATTCTATTCATCCCCTATGACTAAGCAGCATATTTTTGAGATTTTCTTCTTTAATTTATAAATACAGTTTATAAATATTAATATGCTGAAAAGAGGGTTAAGAAGTAACTATTGACACTGAAAATCTCTTGTGTGAGGGAAAGCTACCTGACTCTGGAAATTTCTTTATGAAACAAAGACATATAAAGATCAGCTAGATGAAAAGAACTGAAAGCAGAAAAGGATATAGTTACCTGGGCAAAATCCTGAAATGGAACTAGATACTTTTTGACAGCTGCATGTGCTAGTTCATCTGTCAATTATTTTGACTTGACATGGAAACAGGTGGTGACTTCCTATGGCTGGTGGTGTTCTGCAGCTCAGCCCAATTTAATTAGTCCCTTCTATCTTGGAAATCTAGAAGGAAAAGCTTGTCACCATTAAACCAATGGGAGAGTTACTATCAGTCTGAGTATAGCTGGGAATGTGCCATTTAGGTTGGTGATAACATGAATGTGATCACTGTAAAAAAAAAAAAAAAAAATCTACTGATGGGAAACAGTTTTTATTGCATGCTGGAAGTTTAAGATGTTTAACCTCTGGTGTTTTTTTTTACTAGAAAGTCTTGTAACTGTTTCTGGTACATTTACTTCCTAAGAATGCTGAAGTGGTTTGGTTGTTGTCAAAAGACCGAAACACTGCATTAACTGGCTGCAGGTTTGGAGAATATTTTGCATAATGATATTTTCTCTATGATGCTGGGTTCTACAGGTGGAGAAAGAAATTGAACACAAGAAAAACCTTTGTGTGTATTTGCAAGAGGAAGTGAAATATAATACTAAACAGGAAAAGCAAATCATAGTACAACTCTTAAAATTTTATTACGGTTTCCACTGGGGAAAAAAAAAAAAAAAAAGACTTTATGTAGAGAACTTGAGTGTCAGAAGCAGTGTTTGAATGTACATCTCTTGGAAGTGTTTGCATTGCCTTTGATCATTTTGAAGCTTTATGCGTGTTTGGACTGTTGTATGCAATCACAACTCT
Source organism: Alectura lathami (assembly GCA_013399715.1). NCBI lineage: Eukaryota > Metazoa > Chordata > Aves > Galliformes > Megapodiidae > Alectura > Alectura lathami. The sequence goes on along the minus strand of VXAV01006678.1, from coordinate 128,278 downwards.
TTATGGTTTGTAGGCCCCATTTAAATCAGAAGCCACTTGGGGAGACAGATCTAAAGTGTCTGAGGGGAAAAAATTGAAGGTTGTTGACAATTGTATTCACTGTTGAGCTTTTTGCAGTTAGCGTTTTATAAACTGCTCTGTGAATAACTAATTTTGAATATCTTTTGGAAAAAGATAGCTGGACTGTTTTTTTTTAGTTCCTTCTCTATACTTCTATGGTTTCTGCATGTAGTGAGAAGGTGGAAATCTATGGACAAAATGTGTAGAGACTACAGAGCGGATGAGTGCCTTCTAAGGGGAAGAGAAAAGAAACAATTAAGCAGAGGGAGGCTTTGAAACAGCTCTCCATATGATAAAGAGATGTCTTGTGCTGTTATATATACTTCTGGTGTTGTGTCTTACAAACTGGATTCATCTTTCTGTGGACATGGCAGCAGCCACCTGCGTCTCCACCACTTCCATCCCACCAGTGTGCTTTAAACACATGCTAAATGGAGTGAGAATCTGCTGGCTGAACGTTGATGAAACTGCAAGTTATTTGAGGATTATTGCTTCTTCATACAAGTACCTCAAATCTGCCTCCCTATTCCCCTGGCAGAGATGGAGGAACTGCCTGCTGCCATGTAAAATGTAGATTTAAATCAGCAACATTCAGAAAAGAATAGGTACTAGCAAGTAGCCAGCTTCAGCAGTAGGGATGCTTGTCACTCTCTCCACCATGATTTATTGATTTCTCTGCACTTTGCCAAAGTAATTACTTGGAGAGAGCAGTTTACAAATGAAAGAATGAATTCCTGGGCAAACAGTATCACTGTGGCACAATGTGAACAACTAGGCCTCGAGTTGCTCAGGGTGGTTAGTGCCTGGCATTTAATTTGTTATACCTGTTTTGCTGCTAATTGAACAGCTAATGGACTTGTTGGTACCTGGGCACAGTCACTTTAACCAGTGAGATTTAGCCCGACCAGGCACTGAGCTTTCTATGTTAGCTGTGGTTTAGCAAAAAGATGTTAATGCATTGGACTGGCTTTGATTTTGGTTCATCTTTTTTTTCTCCAGGTGAGATGTATGTTTGATAATATGTTATCATCACCTCCTTTTACACTTCTTTGATTCAACCACTTTTGTAATAGATCAGTTTTACCCGGGTCTTTGCAGTGGCTTTTTAACTAGGAGGTTTGAGAGGATAACTGCTACATCAGATTCTGGGAGATGCCCGCTGGTCCCTTGCATGTGAGGGACATATCAGTCTGACAGTGAAGACAGAATGTGTTTGTTGGGCTTGTGGCACCCAAGGACGCCATCATACTGGATGATACTCTACCTTGACTGTTTCAGCAGAAAAAAAAATCACGTACTCATGTGAGAAATGTTTGAGATTTTGTGAGGACTAACACTTATCAGAGTGATCTGTGGTCAACCTGGGACTTCCTCATCCAGCTAACTATGCACTAGCTGACTTAAATGCTCTGTTGCAATGGCCTGTGCATCTGCAGGCGGACAGGGAGAGCCAGCAGGTGGCTGCAGCTGGCCATGAGCAGAGAATATTGATGATTACTTACCATGTAGCAGAGAATAACCAGGATTTGACAGAATACACTGGCCTGGCCAGGGAGAGTGTGCTGTGTAGTGTATCATCAGGACTGGAACTGCCACCAGCCTGGCATCAAACAGCAATTAATTAATTGATAGCTATGTTTTGAGGCACTTATTCTATAGGGAGGTCTGATGACCTAACAGTTCAAACAGAAAAGAGATTCAAGGAGGTTCCTCCTTATTTTACTTGTTTGAGTGCTTGCAAGGGGACAGGGCTGGCGGGGTCCACCAGAAGGCTTGCTCAATTCTGAGGCAGGACAAAGGAGTGACAACCGTACACAAACAGCTGGAAATTATTAAAAGAGGAATAATTATCTTCTTCTGCACGGTATATTGCCAGGTGGCTCTCAGAGGAATTGGTAAAGTTGCTAATTACAGGATGTCCCTTACATCTTGTCTGTCTCACAGGGTGGACAAGATAGCAGGTTAAGTTTGTGCTGTAGGACTGTGGGAAGGGTGAAAAATAATTCATCCATTTCATGAACTGTTGGAACTAAAGCCAATGATCAAGAATTGCAATGTTAACATAGCAGATGGCATGACTTCTTAAAAGCCTGTTTGATGCATTTTTGGCACAACTATATTTCTAGTTCAGAAATTTTTGAAGCTCTTGAAGCATTAGAGCTGTCAGGTAGATTAAATGGCTGTTTAATATTTTTAAAGAATAGTGCTTTATCACAGAGCTGCCTTTCCCTCCCTCTGCTTAATGATAAGTGATTTGTATTTCTATAATAGTTTGCTCATATTCCATGTAATTTTATAATTTTCATCATTGAGTTTTGATTGAGAATTAGGTGATATGCTCTGTCTTTTAACTGAAGATCTATATAATGTGTCTGTTCAGTTTTGCATTGACAGTACTCAAGGATTTGATAATCGATTGTATTTTTAAACACTATTTGAATCTGTGTTTTAAACCACTTTTTGCCTCTTTGGTCATCTCAGCCACCATTGGTTGCCATCACGTTCAGGCACACTCAACTTGTACCTACATCCACAATGTCCTGTATACTGGTGGCGTCTCCTGCCTGACAGTTTTTTCTGGCTAGACCTTGACATAGTCAATATCTCCAGGCTTTCAAAATAGGATTCAGTTCTTTGTAAATGCAATTAACTATATCTTTACTAATGAGTTAAAATAAGATCTCATGTATGCTGGGTGAACGATGCAACCAGCAGGCTACTGGTTATTCTGGGGTGTTTTCTCTTTATTCTCTTAGCTTTTCAAATGGGCTAGAGTAATTGATATGAATGGCCTAGGCAACTGAGATATCTATGCACCTATCTTCAGGAAAATGCTTGTATTGCAGAATACTGAGCCTGCTTGTCATATGCCAAGTTAGACTCTCTATTTTCCATGTCTTTGCCTGCTGGAGAAGTCATGCAAGTTCCCAGCCCCATCTTGACAATACTTTTTGTCTTCCTGTGCAATATGTAAAGGGATTAGGCACCCATTTTGAAGCTGAAATTACTACAGGTAATGGGATGGCTGCATGTTACTTGTTGCATGCCTAGGTAAAGCACAAGTTTATAGTTGTGATAGCACATGCATCAAGGCTTCATAAAAGGACATATAAAATTTAAAAATGAAATAATTTGGATTTCAACTTTCGCATTTGATTTGGAGGAAGGGAATGCATTGCAGTTCTGCATGTTTTTGACACTGAAATGCATGTAAGACCCTTTACTACTTTGTCTTACCAGGAGTTTTCCAAGAGCTTTCTTCCCTCTCTAGTTCTGGTGAGGTCTGTTTCTCCTGCAGTTTCCTTCCCTCCCTCTCCGGGTGATGCCTCCTGTAAGCTTGAAGACACCCAGCCTCATGACCGCTCTGTATCCTGTGAGGTGTGCAGTGGACTTCTCAGTTCTCCTTCCCAGGTTATGGTATCAACTACCAGTTTCTCATTTCTTTTAGATGCTGCTGTTTGGAAAAAAATACTGACCTAGCAGACTTCTTCTTACAGTCATTCAGTGTTGGAGCTGGACCCAAACACATCCCAAAGTGCACCACAAGTTTTTTTCATCAGGACAATCAGGCATCTTGGCTGTAGGTGCCCACTCTTGCCTCAGCATGCAGAAAGGTGACCTGAAAGGACTTGGCCCTACAGTGTCAAAATTGTTATTGTTTAATGCTGTGAAGTGCTTTAGCTTTAAAGGAAGTCATTTCACTTAACAACTACAACAGCAAAAAAAAAATAAAATAAAAAGGCCATAGAAGTAGAACTACTGAATGGAATTAATAATATTAAAATCCTATTACAACTACTGCTGAAAAGCAGTTACAAAGTTTTTAATGTGGTTTATATGCTCTATGAGTATGCTCAAATTGGTCAGTTTAGATTTGGAGGATTTTAACACTCTGCTTTGAAGAAAGAAGTAAAACCCATGGCTGAGAAAATTTGGAAGGGTTTAACACTATTAGAAAACTGGCACTTCTCGCATTCTGATCAGGAGCAGTACTTTCAGTTAAACAAGCAAAAGAAGATGCCAGCCTATGTGCATATTATTTCTGACTACACCGTGAGAGTGCTTGGAGTTTTTGTTTTTTAGGCTGCAGTGTGAGAGGGAAAAAATAGGTAGTAGATGAGCATGCCGAAGATTTTGGGACTCATTATTCAGTGTGAGCTAAGGTCAATACTCTGTAGCCTGCCTTAGACTCAGGCACTGAATTCTAGCATGGTCTGCTTCTGCTCATCTTTCAGGATTATAGATGATTTCATATTATCAATTTCCATCCCTTTCACATTGGAAGGAAAAAAGACTCTTCTGTGAGCTTTAACGACAGTCTTTCAATAATACTTCAAGGTGAATCATTCCAGTAGATGTCACTGTGGGCCCCTGAGTTACAGCCATCCCACTCTTAGCTATTATTCAGAGTCATACACCTGCTATCAACAATGCTCAAACATCTTTGTAACGATGGTTCTGAATTACAGCTGTCTTGGCATTGCTAATTTAATCTCTTTGCTGGGCAACATATGGACAGGTAACTGACACATTGTCTCTTGATCTTGGCAAAAACTGTGAAGCCTGGAGGCAGCATAGCAATGATCAGCTGTGGCAGAATGCGTGAGAAGGTGCATCTCTGTGCAGCATGGGAGATAGGTGGAGGCTATTGTGAGCAAGATTATCAACAGTCCTGAGTGAATTAGTCTGGTCTTGGTGTAACAGTTAGAGAAAGAACAGCTTTACTGAGTGTAACTAGACTAAACATAGAACTTAAGCAAGCAACAAGGTTAGGCAAATGTTCAGAGCCCTCTATTCCTTTATAAGGAATTCAGGATACCTATAATAGCCTGAATTTTATGCACTCTATCCTGGTGCTAATGCAGAAGTGAGAGAGCTCTGCATGGTCCAGGCAGCTGTGGCCTTTGATGGACTTTTCAGCTACAATTTTTTTTGGATTTGTCCACAAAGTAATGCTCTGAAAGGAGGCTTTATTAATCATCTGAGTTCCAAGGAAAGAGAGTCTGAAAGAAGCAGTATGAAGGTTAAGTGAAGGGCTTGGGCCCTGGTGTGGTATCCTTACAATAAACATGTAGACCCAGCTAAGCTCATTACAACTCAGAAATCTGGAGCCAGAGTGAAGCTGAAGTTGTGTTACTTTAGCACACCCTTTGTTGCACACCTGCCCTTGCGGTATGAGATGAAAATGTCTGGGTGGCTACAAAGAATACCTCCGGTCTCTCAGGGCAGTACATATGTTCACTTTCTGGAGATTTACATTGCTGAAAGAACAAGCAGCAACTAGATAAAAGCTTCAAAGTCGGTGACACAGGAAATAATATATTGTGTATTTCTCCAGATGTTCTCACAAGCGGCTATCCAATCCTTGTCTCTAATTGTTAAGATTGCACCAAAAATAATATAGAGATCGACAATTGTTCAGACAGAGATAGGTTGTGTACATGTTAAACAACTACAGATGGTTTCAGAATTACTGTTTTTTGCCTAAATAGGTATGTGGGGTTTTTTGTTTGTTTGTTTAATCTTTTGTTACATTTTACTGAGATTCTTCTATGAGGTGGAAAATGATATATATTATATAGCTGAAAACAAGGAGTTTGATTTTTGCATCTGTGTTCTGGCTTTCAGCAGCACATGCCCAGAGCAGAATCATCTCTACTGGGAAAATTTCTTGCTTCACTAGAGCCTTCTTGGTAAAGAGATGTGCAAAGATGTGTACGGGTTGCGTTTGCACGTACAGCTCTCCTACAGGCATGAAAAATCCTTAATAACCTCAAAGAAATGGTTGGAGTTAAAGATGCCTGGCAGCAGAATTAATGTATGCACAAACTGCAGCTGGAATTGAGTCAAGAAGGTGAGATGATTTCCTGATTTGTCTTCCTCTATGCCTCTGCCATGCACAGTCCTGTTGAGATGCAGTCTCACAACAGCCTTAGATAAGTCTGAAGAAATCCCTGAAAGCACAGTGTAAGTTGTGAGTTCATTATGCTATTAAGATTCAACTTCACTTTTAGCATGGCCAGTTACCAGTTTGGTGTCAGATCATAGGGTTGTAGGATGGTTTGGGTTGGAAAGGACCATAAAGATCATCTAGATCCAGCCACCCTGCCACGGCAGGGACTCCTCCCACTAGATCAGGTTGTTCAAAGATCTTTCTTGAAATTCCTAGTGTTTAGTAGCTCTCTATGATTATTAAGACCGAGACCATGAAGAAAGAAACCTTATTGTTTCATTCGTAGCAGTAATAGCCACTGGATGCTCTTAATGTTTTCTTCTAGCTTTGTAAAATATTCACAAATTTGATTATGCCCCCACTTGCCCACATCCCTCTGAGATAAGCAGGAAGAAGAAAGCTTCAGGATTTTGACATTTCTGGCCTGCTTCTGCATCTTCTAACTCTGCCACTTAATGACTGTAGTAAAGTACTGACTATCACTCCAGATTTTCAGCTGATCTAAATCAACAAAACTGCAGTGACTTTAATGGGATATGACATTTTTTTTTTTGCAGCTGGAGATGAGTACTACCTAGACCAGACTTCTGTTGTAATTGTCTGATTTATGCCATTTCAAGTATGCTATATGCAAAGTGTGTGAGCTAACGGTCAAAAAGTAATCATAACACTTGAATTTTGTGATTTATTTTTTTGAGTACTTGATTTCTCAGCTGTGATGTTGCTTTAATGATTTTAAAAACTATCAGTCTCATCTAGCTGTTTAGTGGTTCCCATTGCCAATATCTTAGAAGTCTATCCTGCCTTGTGTCATTGCTGGACTTAGCTTGCTCTAGAAGTGATCAGGACTCCCACAGGATGCCAGATTCTCATTTTGAAAAACACTGAGCTATGCTGATTTAGACAGTGCAATTCTAGGCACTTTACTCATATACCTTGTCATAGAAAGCTTATGCAGGAGGTTCTCAAACAGAAAGCCCTTGAGTAAAGCTATAATCCTAGCTTGGAGCAAAAGGCAATAGACCTGTCAGTAATACAGTTGCACAGGCAATGCTGCTGTAATTAAAGTTTGCTCAGCTTTTCTGTAATAAATCTCTGAAAGAGAGGCATTGTATGCTAGTATAGCCTTTTTAATTTATGTCATTTTGAAACTCACTATCAGATTGTCAGCTTTACTGTGATCGTTATCATTTCTGCATAAATGTATTTTGCAGGAATATGCTTATGTGGTGCAGTAATAATGATTTTTAAAACTGCCAACCAGTAGGGTGGTCTGGGTAGTCTGTAAGCCCAGGAGCTAAACTAGAGAGACTGCACAGAATGGTTAAAAAAAAAAAAGAGAACAGATAATAGTTAATTTCCCTTTGGTAAATAGATGATTTGTTCCATAGCTCATAAGCTTCGTTTATTTTTAAAATACATTTTCAGGTGGCTATTTGTCAAAATGCATAAAAGGCCTTTATTTTGGAAGTTATGAACAACACTGGATTTCAAATAGCTGCTAGTACATGGACTGGCATAAGATCCCATTGAAGTCAGTTACTGGATGGAATTAAACTGAAAGCTTCTAACTTTTAATCTTGGCATTATTTTTTATTTTTTCAAGGTAAGAGGGAAAAACCCAGAGCATATCTGCCTTGCCTTTGTGTAGATGCTGTTTCCTTGAACGACTTCTATAATAAAATCCCATACAGAAATGAAAACCTGTTCAGAGTTTGCAGCAGGAGAAATGGCAATATTTGCCACACATCATTAAAAATGAGTAGTTCTCCTATCTGTAGGGTTGACCTACTAAATTGTGGTATAAAGACTCACAGCCTCTCAGAATTTTGCCTCTGGAAAGAAGTAGAGGAATTTTTACTCTTTTTNGTACTGGGTGGATAGAGGGCCATGGGAATTTTTTTTTTTTTTTTTTTTTTTTTTCCACTCCTCCTCCCCACCTGCTTAATACAGTTGGAGATTGTCCTACCTACTTTGGAGTAACATTGAGTAAGGAGGCCAGACCAGCTCTCTGCCGTATAACAACTACACTGAACAAGAAAAAGCGAAGGGTGATAGTGGTGGGTGACTCTCTTCTGAGAGGTACGGAGGCATCCATCTGTCATTCTGACCCGCTATCTAGGGAGGTCTGCTGCCTGCCAGGGGCCCATATCAAGGATATAACTGAGAGGTTGCCTGGCCTTGTACGTCCTGGTGATTACTACCCCTTGCTGATGTTTCACGTGGGCACTGCTGACACAGCAGTGAGCAATATGAAGACTATCAAGAAGGACTAAAAGGCACTGGGAGCAGCAGTAAAGGACTCAGGAACACAGGTAACCTTCTCATCAATCCTCACGGTTAGGGGGAAGAGGTGCTAAAGGGCTAGCTGAATTGTGAAAATCAATAAATGGTTAAAAGACCGGTGCTGTGAGCAGGGCTTTGGCTATCTAAACCATGGGACTCAGTTTGGGAAATCTGGTCTGCTGGGGGCTGATGGGGTCCATCTCTCAGAGAAGGGGAAAAACATCCTTGGCCAAAACCTCACCAATCTTGTCAGGAGGGCTTTAAACTACAGTTGTCAGGGAACGGGGTCCTCAATCCATCCCACTTCAAGGCTGTTGGTGGTAATGGGTGCCCTGGGCCTGGAATAGGTTCACAGGCTAGGAAGAGAACACCTGACGTGCAGAATGGGGGAGCTAAAGCTGGTAAAGCAGCCTCAGTGGGGGGCCCACTCACATGTCTGTATGCCAACGCATGGAGCATGGAGAACAAGCAGGATGATCTACAGACATGTGCAGGCCTGCAGAGGACCTGATAGCGGCCTTCCAGTACCTGAAGGGGGCCTATAGGGGAGCTGGGGAGGGACTCTTCAGAAGGGCGGGTAACGACAAGACAAGGGGTAATGGTCACAAACTGGAAGAGGCGAGATTTAGGCTCTTTCTTTTGAAAGTCACTATCACCACCTAACTGGTGGGCAGCACTCTTCATCAAAATGAGTGAGCAAAGTTAACTTAATTTTACTTGCAAAGTTAACTTTGTAAAAGGAGTAGCAAGAGCTCTCCTCAGTACCTCTTCTGCTGGGTATGAGCATGGAATATCCTTGCATAAAACAACTTTGACAGCTACCTGAAAAATGGGCAAAATCATCTTCACTGCTCAATTGTTTACAGCTATTTTACATCCTGCCTTCCTCCTGTGCCAATGTATGGGGACACCAAGGGATGAGCTGCTCTCTACGTCACTTTGTCCTCTGATTTTAGTGCCTCCTCTAGTAGCCTTTGGTGCCTCCTCCAAGTATGCGTTTGTTGCTACAACGCAGCAATGGACATAATGTTCCTCAAAATGGTGAGAGTGCAACCCTGGATATATGTACGTGCTGGGGGAAGAGAGGCTGGAGACCAGCCCCATGGAAAGACATCTGGGGGTTCTGGCAGATGGCAAGTTGAACATGAGCCGGCAGTGTGCACCAGGCCCAGCACTGCCAGCTGAGTGAGGGCAGAGATTGTCCTGCTCTTCTCTGCCTAGTGTGGCCTCACCTTGAGCACTGGGTGCAGGTTTGAGTACTGGGTGAACTGGCATTTTAAATTTTGTTGTATTGAATGTGGTAATCTGACCTTGGATCTCATGTTGGTATAGCTAGCAGGAGATTAAATTCTCGTGTACAAGAGAAATGTGGAAGCTTTCACGTGTCAAGATCTGTAAGGCAGTCTAGAAGTTTTGGGCCGTATTGGAATTGTTAAATAGCGCAACATTATTAGCAATTCAGCTAACTTGAGTTATGTTCATCCTCTTTTTCCTCTAATGGAGTCAGGACTTCTTGTTATGTTATGATAACAGCACAGACAGGACTAATTTATTTTCTAGAAACAGATAGGTAATCTAGGAGTGCCTTTAACTTCTTGTGCGTTTCTCTCATGACGCATCTTATTGCTGAAACCATATGAAATATTCTGAAATAAGTTTATGCATATGTATTTTTCATTTACAGATTTTTTTTTTTTATGAGAGGTTCACTGGCTTTATAAAAAATAGATGATCCACAAGGGACTGTGTGGATCAACTGAACAATGTTTTGCCTGCTACTACTATATATCAATTCTTCCTTCAACAGTTATATAAGTAAATAAATTTAGTTTAACAGAATAAGTAAGTAACAGGTTTATTTGTTACTGTTAACTCAGTAAAAGCACCTGCTGAATTTTATGTCCACCTTGGTACTTGTTAAATCTAGCTGATAGATATAGAAAAGAATTCCTTAACAATGACTATTTTTAATTACATAAAGACTCTTCATAAACACTTTTCTTTTAACTTTAAGGAAGTTAAGAAAGTTTAAAGAGTTAAGAAGTTTAAAGAAGCATTGGCTTTTTGAGGTTCTGCCTCATATTACTGTCCCAGCACTTAAGAATCACCTTATATTAATAGAAGGCATAGTTAAAAGCTACTTGCTACTTCTTTGAAATGGTCAACGTGCTGGAGTTAAACTATAATAGGGTGAAGGAAAGAATTATCCTGTATTGAAGGGAGGGTCTGCAATCAGTGGCCTGCTGCCTACTCACAAATGGAATGACAGGGCAATGGCTTGCCTTCACTGTAAAAATTGAGAAATCAGATTGGGCTTTTGGCTTTTAATAGATCCTTTCCCTTTTGCCATGTTAAATAATGCATGATCTCCTCTCCAGATGGCATCGAAAGATTTAGTTATGCTATAGTAATGGTACCAATGATGAAGTAACAGCTACACTGACACTGAAGAATGATTACAGTCATCATCTTTCCTTGAGTTAGAGAAGAGCTGATGCAGAAGATCAGGAAGGTGGGTGGTTTGAGGAGCTGGTAATGGAATGAGAGCTTTTCTTCAGCAAAGCTGAAGCATCTCCACTTTGCTCCAAGTAAACACTAGGCACAGAATTTATACAGGACAGGGAAAGAAGGGCAATTGTCATTGGATTTTGGAACTCTGAGAGGTTTTCAGTTAATAGTTAAGATGGAGAAACAGACAGCATTTTAGATCTGAACTCTCACTTTTTTTTTTTTTTTTTTTTTTCAATTAAATGGATGAATGTGAAATGTTAGAAAATGTATATTATAAAATACATTAGGTATGTTTCATTTATTGATAGTAATTCCTATGGAATTATTATATGTGGATTCTTTTTTCTTTTTTTTTACTATCTATTGATAAAATCACTCAAAAGAAGGTTCTAAAAATGAATTCTAGGGGATATATGTGAAAACAGAAGTACTATTTTATGACTGAGGGATGAGGCTGTGGCCAAAGCTGATCAAAAAGAGGTTTTTCATTGCATTTTGTTTCATTAAGGGTGATCCACAGTATGACTCTGATGTTTACTGCGCAAGTACATTATTTTACAACAGCAAGTGTATTTTTCTCTATCACTCCTCTTCTTTTCTGTCATAAAGGTCATTATTTCTCCCATTGTAAATCACATTACACCTCTGTGATGGTTCTAGCTGTTAAGAAAGTGCAGTGTTAAAGTAATATCTGCACTGCTAGAAACTGTCTTGGCAGATGTAAGTTAAGGACAGACTGTAAGGAAAAAAAAAAATTCATTGTCTCCATGTGGCAGCTCCAAATTCCTTTGATAGCAATGGGAATCTTTACCCTTCCTTGGTGTCCAAGAGAACTGTACAACTACCACTGAAAGTTCAATAGCTTGTGAAACTGCTAGTTTTTAAACCCTGCAATCTGTTCATTAAAAGTACAGCTGTAAAGGTAGAAAAAAAAATAATTATTTAATTGGAATATTTGTATGATTTTCAATCTGAACATTAATTTATTTAAAGGTCCTTCAAAATTTTGGTCAAAGATGTGATGTGATAACAGGGATTATTATTTGAAAATGCATTTATGTGTCAATTCATACAGAACTTGAATAAAACAAGTTCAGTGGTGTATGCCGTGGTGCTCTTTGAAAAATATTAACCACCTTTTTGCTCTGTGAGTGTAAATTCTTATTCCTTAACATATTATTATACTGCTTAGCTTCTGTAGCTATAACAGCACTCAGAGTACTATAAATGATTGAGAAATACTTCTGTACATAATAAGAATTGCACCGTGGTTTTAATTAAGTGATCCATTTCAGTAGCATATGGATTTCAACTGGATAATAGTCCCTATCAGCAAGATAAATGCTAATTCATAGATGGAAAATTATAGAAAATAAGCATCCAGGCGAATTGGTAGACCATTAGCTAGTCACAGTGCTCGGCATCACTGACATTATTTCAGTTGTATCCAGCAATTCATGTACAAATAAGAACATAATAAATGAGAGATGAAAATGGCTAGTGGACCCCATGTTGCTGTAAAGGCTTGTAGCAGCTTTGAAAAAAACAAAAATCCATTTTGGCTTAGCCTTGAATCAAATACCTGTTAGTTCTTAAGCAGCTAGAAACCATTCTCTAGTAAAATTCTACCAAAATGTTGTTTGATATAATATTAGTACACATGTCTGAGAAAAGTACAAACGTCCAAAGAAGCTATATGGATTCCTCAAGGACTTTTTGAATAATGGTAGCAGGTCTATCAAAGAGTAATTATAATGAAGCAACAAACAAAGACACCAACTTGGGAGAATACAGTCAATGTGGTGACAGAAAGTAGTGGAGTAGTGTTAAAAAACAGGAAGGAAATCGAACACATCACACACCTATAAGCTTTATGGAAGACTGATGGTGGAGGTTGTGTTAATGAAGTCTAGCTAACAGGTTTACTAGGAATTTTGCTGTAGAAAAATACACTGAAAATAGACCATTCCCTGAATACCTACAAAAACGCTTTGTATTTATTTTGACTATTTGTAGCATCAGATCTCAGAATAATGGTTCTTTTGCAGGGAATGCAAACTACAAGTTAAGGCCTACTTTGCGCTGCTCTAGTGCTGCTGAAAGCTTGAGCACACAAGTGTACCACTGACCGTGCTGACTCATGACTAGGTATTGCTTTTGTATTGGCACCCAGGATGATTTGAAAGGTTGCCAGATATTCCCTTAATATTTTCAGAAATCCTCCTTTATTTTTAGGGTTTCACTGGAATACGGAAGATCTGTATGAGCTAACCCTGAGGTGCTTGCAGCTAGGTCATGCCTGGCTGATATACATGGGAGCTGCACAGCTTCCGTGGCATATTCTGCTGCCTAAGGACCTTAGTTGTCCTCAGGCTCCTTCTGCCAGCTAGGTTGTACCATGGAGGACAAAGCAGGTTGAGGGATTTGAGAAAGGCTTTGAACGTTCACAGAAGGCTCTAGACTGGCATCTTGCTCCAGAGAAAGGAGATTGTACTTTTGGAGGAGGATTGGGTTCTTGGGGAGCTGAGGGTTTTGCTGGGGTGGTGAAAGGATTAGGCAGGAATCCTGCTGGAGTTTGGCTTACAGGGTACAGGAGAGGGGAAGAAGGTGCCTGGGACAGCTGTGCATGTACACGTGGACCAGGGCAAAACTTGGAACTGCTGCTGCTAGTGACACTGGATCAGGTCATCCTTCTCTTGGATCTTTCATCCTTCCCTAGGATTTTTCAACAACGATAGTCTGTCTGCGGTAGCAGGTACAGATGTACATTTCCATTTACAAATGTTGTAGCAAGTCAGGTGAGATGTCTTAATTCCCTATGAACAATGCCTGTGTGAGGAAGAAGAAGCGAGGGGGAGGTCTGAATTACAGTTGTGCAGAGAAATGAATCTCTTGTATTTCCTGACTTGCTGTGACTGGCTTTGAGAACTGCTGTGCCTTGTGTTTAAGGCAGTAAGGTGTGTCATCTGCCCCTTGCCATGCACATTTTCCATTTCCTTCATTAGCTTTGGTGCAGTGTGGATCCAGTGAGGCTAGTGCATTGTAATGCAGGCTTTGATGCTGTGTCCTCTGCAGCTCTGAGACAATCTGCAGTTAAGAAAAACTGTGCATATTAAGCCAAGACCAATGGCTGCTCAAATGGAGAACTTTCTAATTGCAGGCATATTTTCTGCTGCTTACCAGAAAATGACTGGATGATTGTTTCTTCCTTATGTTTTGTATAGTACCAGATTGCACTGCTTTTATAGCAGAGTTAGCAATAGATTCTGAGGAGGGAGAATACTGATAAAAGTGCTTGTTATGCAGTAGTTTTTTAAACTCTTTTCTGACTAAACTCAGTAATGGATCTGTAGGTATTACCAATGTATATAAGAAGATATTTTGCAAATTTGGAAATACAAGAATGTTTTAAACAAAGATCATTAATTAAT
>VXAV01006678.1:60373-70999 GCA_013399715.1 Alectura lathami | reverse complement strand
ATGATGGATGCATCCACCAAAAGAAAGCTATGGTTTTTCTTTGTGCTGGAGAAGAGCTCTATGATGCTGAGTTAAATCGTGATGCTGAGTTACTGTAGAGTGGAAAAAATTGTGTTTCTCAGCAAGAACAATAACAACTGGAAAAAGCTTAGTTCATTGATACTGATTATAAACTGATTATATATGCTGATCATATTATTGATTTTATTTCTTCAATTTGGGATTGTTTTGGCCTAGAAGCCTACATTTTTTGAGGGGGAGGAGTTCCCTTTCTTATGGGATAAATTCTGTTGCTTTGGGAAGTTAGGATAACCACAGCACTAGGATTTGAAAAGGTCAAAAATTTCCACAAACTAAATGCTTCTCACTTTTCTTTATCTTCTCCTACAGAAAATTACTTCTTGGACAGATTCTTGACAACTATTTGTATTGTGCTGAGGCTGTGATGTAAACCACCAATTTATTTAACTTATTGTGGCTATACCTGAAAACTAAGCTGTAGCTTGAGATGATTACTCTGACAAACTTCAGACCTATAATCGAGGTTCATACTGATTACAGACTGAAGTTTAAAGAACATATTGTCTCTGTTGTGCTGGAGGCCTAAGGACAAATTAAATGCCTTCTAAACTCAGTGGTAAAGATTTTTTAGGCTATATTTTTGGTCTCGTATCTGTATGACTAAGCCTGTGCTAGCCATGGTGCTGGGGATAGGTTGGTGCGAGAGAACATGGGAACTGCCAGATTATAAAGGAATACATCACAGCTGTACTTTAGTACAGTTAGGCCATAACGTAAGTGAACGAGGCCACCATGTAAGATAACTGAGACATCAAATCTGCTACGGGGTTTGATTACTCAGTTAAACTATTTACAAAGACAGCTAAAGACAGCTTTGGGAAAGCGCTCAAAGAACTGTCCCAGTACCCAATGAACTGCAGTCAGGCTGTTTGTAAACAGTGAGCAAGAAAAAGATCTAAATTGTCTCTGTAGATTATTTACTGAGCTTTTAAACAATGCAAAAATTACAGGATTATAAAAGCTTTTTGTGGACTAGCTGAGAACATCCTGAAACTCTCCAATCACATCCTTTTTCTGGTTGGAAAAGGTAGATCTCTGCTGTTAATTTTTCCTCTTTTGGCATGGATACTTTTTTAAAAAGCTTTCAACTCTCATGTCAGAGAGAATCAAAATCAATGTGGGATTTACAAAGTACCTGTTCTATTGAAGCCAGGTTTAACTTTGTTTCAATGCCTTATCTAAAAGAAGTGACCTTTGCAAATTAAGAAATAAGGTGCATATACAATAGAGGAGACATAATGGATTTTTGGCGCTGTACACATTTTCAGAGTTTTAAAGGTTTTTTTCATTTGTTATCTTCTCCAGTTTATGCTTTTAGGAGACAGTTTAAGCAGGATTTTTTAAATGTTTTTGGATTTAAATGAAAGCCAGAGACTACATGTTGAAACACATGCTTGCATTATTGAAATAAAGTTATCAAGGCACTGTAAAGTGCAAAAATAATAACTTGTGCTATTTATTCATTATATCACACACACATGAATTTCGCTGGGCTTTCCAGGGTATCAGGGCACCAACACATCTTCATATTAGTGGAATAATCACTGCAAAGAGGCACCTTGGCACTCCATAACATTGCGGGCCTGAGCTTGTCTCTCCCCCAGGCATGATTGAGGTTGAGTATATGTTTCTTTACTAAATCTTGCACACAGAGAACAACTGATTTCTGTCCCCAGCTTTTCTTCATCCCCTGTGATACCATATGGCTATTACTACTACCACTCAGAATGATAACATAGTAGTGCTAGTAGATGTTTTTTCCTTCTTACCTGTGTCAGGCTCCAGTCTTGCTGTTCTTTTACTTTCCTCTGAAGAACTAGATATCTGTTTATCAGCCAGGAATCAGAGCCCAGATAACTCCCCTCATCCTCTTTTAATTGCCCCAAGCTCCCTTTAGATTTTCTTTAATATCTTCCCCATGTGCTCCTCTCCACTGACAATGTGGCAGTGAAGTCTTTTTTCACTTCTGTTGGCATGCCACAGAGTTTTGGAACATCCTTTCAGGTTCTTTGATAAGTCATCGCACTTCTCTCATTGACATTCCTCCGTAAAACTTAACCATAAAACTTAACCACAAAGCCAATAAGAGATGAGTTTCTACAAATGAAAGCCTCACTTCTGGTTGAACCTCTGTGGGCTTGCTTGAAGGCAGAAGCTGAATGATCTCTTTCAGTGTAGATTTTGTCTTGCCTTCTCTTTCTTACTTGCACTAACTGCAACCGCTTGAAAAGCAGGCAAAGAACTCTTTAAGGCGATGCTTGTGACATACATGAAAACTATAATGTAACTGGCAATTAAAATTTCTGTACTAAGCATAATGTGTTTATCTGAAAACAAAGTAAATGAAATGGAGAGGAAAGTGTGTATGGTATAAATGGTAAAATAAAGAGATTTTTTGGGAGTACTGAATTGGCATGATAGCCATGTGATTGTTTTCTTTTGAAAAAGATCTTCTTTACCTGGGTAAAGAATTGGTCATGTGAGTTGGTATGCACACCACAAACAATCCTATTTTTAAATGTCCTAGATTCAACAGGTTGTTTCTAACCCAGATATATTGTCTTTACACCAGTTAAGACTCAGCACTGAGAGGCAGCCCCGGATGGGGACTGAACATGATTTAGAGGAAGCTCAAACAGAGATGCTTGTGGGATGACTTAAAAAACAAATAAAAATATTCTGAAACAGAAACAACACAATTTTATATTCCAGCTGTGAGCATTTGTTTTATGTTTGTGATTCTGTAGGGATTAGAGGCTATATGATATTAGGCTGGAAAGTAGACTGTGGCACTTTCAACAAACAGATAGCCCTAAGACTCTCTGCATGCATTAGTGAAAAGTAATAGTATCAGATTGGTGACATCTGTTGATGATTTTTCATTTCACTAAACCTTGATTCCCTCCATTTACATAATAAATGCATATTAATTTCTGTTTGATCTCAAGTTTTCTTGGGCAGGAGAATGCAGGAAAATCTCTTTCCTTATTCCTTTTTCCCCCTTCTGCACCTGGGATGGTGCAATCTTGGCTGTAGGTACAGACTGGGAGACAAGAGGGTGGAGAGCAGCCCTGTGGAAAGGGATCTGGGAGTTCTGGTTGGTGGCAAGTTGAATGTTAGTCAGCAGCGTGCCCTGGCAGCCCAAAGGGCCAACTGTGCCCCAGGGTGCATCAGGCCGAGTGCTGCTAGTGAAGGGACTGAGATGTATCCCAGAGTCCTGAGGGAGATGGTGAATTAAGTTGCTAAGCCACTGTTCATCATATTTGAGAAATCATGGCAATTCAGTGAAGTTCCCACTGACAGGAAAAGAGGAAAGGAAAAATAACCTCAATTTTTAAAAAGGAAAAAAGGAGGACCCAGGGAAACTCAGGTCAGTGAGTCTCACTTCTGTGCCTGGAAAGACTGCAAAACAAACCCTCCTAGAAACCACGCTAAAGGCATATGGAAGATAGGGAGGGAATTTAAGACACCCAATATGGCAAGGGCAAATCATGCCTGACCAGTCTCGTGGCCTTCTGTGATGGACTGACAGCAGCAGTGGACAAGGAGAAAGAAACCGATGTCATCTACATGGACTTCTGTAAGGTTTCTGACATGGTCCCACACTACAGCCTTGTCTCCAAATTGGAGAGAAGTAGTCTGTTATTCTGTAATTTCTATTCCAGAAGAAGAAAGGTCTGCTACTCTCACCTGTAGTTTCTAGGCCAGCTGATGAGACATGTGAGAGACAAACTCAGGCTATTTGCAATTATTCTGTCTGTCAGACATGTTTTCTGCTAGTTTTGGATGTCATTTCTCTCAGCGTAAGACTGTGTTAACTCTCTACGGTTGTTCTGTGCAATAATGATGTATACTTATTTTGCCCTAATACTGTGTGGGTATTTTTAGCGAGATAATGAATTCCAGATAGTTGCTTTGTGGCAAAGTCCTAGCTGGAGTCCAGTGGTCCTTACCTTAACAAAGCTAGGGGAAATTATTAATAATGTCCTCTTGACTATAGCTGACCTCAGCCATCTATATTAATAAGATATTTGCATAACTTTTTCTTACAAAATATTCTAACTAAATCAGGTTAGTTGTGTTGCTGTCAAATAGCCAACNACAGTAGAACTTCATCAGATGGAGTGAGGGTGGTGGTGAAGGGAGAAGCTTGTGTTCTTATGAAGGGTGTAGAAGTAATCCATTTGACTCTGTATTGGAGGAATTTTTTTTTTTCCTTATATCCATAGTTGATTCTGTTTTTGTGAATATTTTTTATGATTTCTGTTTCTGTATATATTTGTTGGGAAATTCTGACAGGTACTGTGCAAAGGAACAGAGCATGCCAGGATAATCGGGATGATTTAATTCATGATTCTGGAGAATTTACATGCCAAGAATTTGTTTATAGACATTTCCATGTCATCTTTATTATCTTCTGAAAAAAAAAATCAAAAAAAATCCCTTTTATATCTGTAGATGTTCAGATTTTCTATATTAAATTTCAACCTCTTGAGGAAGAAATGCCTTTTTTTATGTTCTGCATTTGTACAATACCTACTACAGCAAACTGCTGATCTCGAGTTAAGACACTAAATACAGCAGTACTTCTAAAGCTTATAAAAATAATAGTGAGTTAGAATGAGAAAGGATGATTATTTTAAAATTTCCAATGTTGCAGCATACTAAGTAAAAGCACGAATCTGTTTGAATGAACCTTATAACTCTTTTTAGCATGCAATAATCTTTTTCTTGGATCACTCCAGTCTCATTTTTTTTGGAGCCTATGCTTTAAATTAAGTAGCAACAAGCAACTGTCATCACAGCTTGATAAATTTAACAATAGGATTACTGGTATGGTCTAGATTGTCTTGTTCCCTGCATATCTTGCAGCAGAAGCAGTGAGTCATACTGAAACTAAGGCACTGATGGCATGAGCACAGTGTGCATGTGAAGTAAGAAATGGTGGGAATTTGCATTCTTAGCAAGCAAGCAAACAAACAAAGGCTGAGATTAAAAAATTAGCATAAAACACCTATGGAAACTCTTGCCTAATACCTAATGTGCAATATCAAAACCATGACTTCATATGTGACATTCTAACCAATTCAAAGCATTTCATTTGAAGTTCACTTGAATTCAGTTATATGTTAAGAAGTCATTTTTCAAAAGTCATTCCCATTTAAATACTTCTGCATATTGCAGATTGTTACCTAAGGAAAAAATGTGTAAGATTTCTTGCTGATGATCTTGTTGCGCATTTCTATCATCCTTGCAAACTTTTCTTTGCTAAATGTGAGTAAGATAGCTGGCAGATGGCTTACAGATATCATTCTGAAATATCTTATACTGACAAATAACAACAGTGTGTATAATTAGCACTCTGCAGATGGTATGCAAAGTGATCTGTCTTAGTGCAGAAATTCTTTTTCTTTTCATTTTTATTTGACAGACTATTTTTGAGAGACAATTTTGAAAACATGTCTTGTATTGCCATTCAGGATAGATCCAACCATAGCAGAGTATGGATTCCCCATCTGGGTCTCTATGTGAATAACTGTGTGGCTTTGGGGTCAAGTCCATGTCGTGAGTGTGCTGCCACAGTACGAGTAATAATGACACTCAGGTAGATTACATTAGATTAAGATAAGGTTTCCAGACTTTTAAAGATATGAAATCCAGAAGCAAGGTACAGTGGAGACATGTAGCTTTTATTTCTCTGGAACTAATAAAATCATTAGTTATTTTCAAGCATACAATGCATTTGCAGTCTAAAAATTCTTTGCAGCACAAATGATTGTACTTTCACTCTCATAATGGCCCCAGTGTTTATTCTTCATGATGTTTTTTTCACTGAGGTGTTGGCAAAGGTAGCTTGCAAAAATAGACTTCAATGACCTCTTACTGTAATGACACTGCTACTACTATTTATTTGTATTATAATACCAGTAAAGAACCTTCATCACTGCCCACTGTCTTAGGAACTGCAGAAACACACAAAAATAATTTATTGCTTTAAGGAATTTTCTACAGGTGAGCATATCCAGCCACCAAAGAGACTGAGAGGAAACACAAAAATGATATTTTTCATTTTAGTGTATGACTTTTTGGATATATCATAGCAGAGGAGAATGTAAAGTTTAGAGGGAAGATGGTGTAAGGAACAGTGGAAGGCAAGTAGAAAGATACTCATTTAAAAACAAAAACAACATAGCAAATAAATGATGGCAGGAAGGGTCACAAAAGAAATAGAGACTAGACAAAGCCTTTCAATAGGTAATGAATGATTATGGCGAAAGTGCCCTTTATGAAATATATTAAAAGAGAAAGAAGAAAATTAGCTTATGTCTCTTGTGATAGAGGAGTTCATAGAAGTATACATGGTAAAAAACTGTTGTAGTTGAAGTGATTGCCTAGGAATATGATCCTTCCTGCAGTGCCTGAGATGGCCATGAACGGGTATAGGCTTTATTTTTCAAAGCTAGAGTAGATGACATTGCAGTAAGCAAAATGGAAGTGAGAATGCGAAAGTGATTTTTAGTAGCATGACAGTAGCTAGACAGAAAGGATTTGACTCAAAATTCTATGCAAGAAAACATAACAGAATTCAGATGAAAGCTCAGAATTGGAGGTGAGACAGAGTTTTATCATCCTGAATAGCAAGTGAAATGGTGAGTTATATTGATGAAAAAAAGAGAGAAGACCTGTGGAACAGAGAGATCTGGAACTCTTTTAGGTTTTGTTGCACTTCAGTTCATGACTAACAATCACTGAGAAGTTGGCCAAGATATGAGTTTGCGTAGCAGACAAATATCAAGTATACGTAGGTACTTGAGGTGACAGCAAGGTGAATATATCTGCATTTCTGATCTCATGTTAACTAGGATATGCTGTGGAAGAACTGGTTTCTTGCAGAAATTAGGGGAGTTAGAGAGAGTTAGATGCATTCAGGGGTAATATGAGTAAGGAGAAAGCAAGAACAAAATGACAGAAAACAGAAGAGATAATACCAAATAATATCAAAGCATATGAAAATGGAGTTCTTGTTCTAAAATCAAAATTATGAGCCAGCCATTAGGGACTGGTTGGTGCTCAGCTAAGCACGTATGCAAGAAAAGCAGAAGCTAGGTAAGATATTGTTGAGACTAAACTGTAGAAAAGGGATTTCTTATAGACAGTAGCAGCAGTTTCTTTAAGGATCTTGGAAGTGAAAGGTCAAAGAGGAATGTGACAAAAAGAAAAAAAGAAATGAAGTCATGGGTATGCAGCAAATATGCTGCAATTTGAGGGGAAAAAATGACAGGGAAGAGAGAGGGATAAGAGCAACAAGACTGGGACATATGAAGGATTAGAGAAAAAAAGGAAATGCTGAATTTTTAATTTATTGGAGGAAGTAGTAGAAAGAGGAAAGGAAGCAAGTGAGGAAAAAAGGTCATAATGTATTGCATCAGTACTCCCTTGAAGTAAGACACTCAGCTTCTGTGCAGAAACAGGAGACAAAGTGAGAATGTCTGAGGAGCATGAGATGTTGAAAAGTTTGCAAGAATTATAGAAATGTGCAACCAGATCCCCAGATGACCTGCTCCTTACAGTGAGCACACTGAAAGAAACCAAAAGAACTTGTAAATTCAATAGCCAAGTTTTATTAGAACATAAACCAGAAGGAAATCTTTGAAAATCGAAAAAACTTCAGCTGAGATGGATAAAAAGGAGTTGTAAACAAGACTGCCCCTTTCTCTCCTGCTCTTGCAGGGTGATAGCCTTCTTTCATGCTTTCTTCTTAACAAGTTGGAGTTCTTCCTCGGAGAACTCTCTTCAGGTTGGTTGTTGTCTCTTTCTTCCTATTACATCTGAAGCGCGGTCATGAGGCTGTTTCAGGTAACGTTAGTCTTTGCTGACTTCTGAAGATTTTTCTCCTGGGTTACAGGATCTCCATGCTGGCCTCTTGCACTCCCTTGATGCATGTCTCGGAAGACTCCACCTAAGCAGGCTGGACACTTTGCTTAACCTACTCTGTACCATACACTTCCTACCAGAAAGTCCACCTGACCCAGCTGTGCTGATTAAAAATAAATACATGCAACAACAGCAAAGCAATCATCACCCATGACAACATAGTTCAGGTGAAAGCAGAGATTTGCTTAATGAGCTAAATGCTGACTGGATAAATCCATAGTAGATATCTGATCTTGTGTTTTTCAGTCAGAAATGTTGAGAACACAGGAAGAGGATCATGATGATGTACTGGGATTGCCAGATTATCAGGTGAAAGAAAGGAGAAGAGAAGTGATTGCCAGGCCAAAGTAATCAGGTAAGACAAAAGAGGGAAGAGTCATCAGGGTAGGGAACTTCACAGTGCTAATGCACAGGAATTGGTGTTACCCTGGGTGGGAAGGGTAGGCAGAGAAATCATAGTCAGGATTCACTACTGTAAAAGAGAGATGAGAGACAGCAAAAGCAGTGTGTCCTGACATGATGCAGTCACTGGAGTAGGGGGACTGAATCAGTGAGATGAGGAGGCATTCAGCTCTGCATTCTGTAGGTCATAAGTGTGAGTGCTGAAGTTCCCAGAAACTACCGGGACAGGTGGTGACAGGTGAAAGGAGCGTATGATGGAGTAGGGAGAAAGTACTGCTCAGCTGCAAGCTAAGGAGAGGAAGGCGTTCAAGCAGTAGGCAATGGCAGAGAAGCTGAACAGACATGCGACAGTATGTGCATATGATCTAATGTGAGAGCAGATAGTTCTATAAAGGAGAGATGCTGCATATTCGAGTAAGAAGAGCAATGTTAGATAAAGCTGAAATGTCTGTAATTGTTGGCTGTCTGCTGTGGAATACCTGTGTGTGCTACAGATTTTGTAAACCTGCAGCTGTACTTTATTACCCTTCTCTGCACTCACCTTATTTTCTGTCATCTGTCATCTGGCAGGACAAGTAGATGATGATACGCATTTCAGCAGTGATGAAATCCGCTTTGGAAACAAACCAAGACCAAGGTGGATAATGTGGCTCTATTCAACTCATGTGTACACAGGCACCCAGTGCTGGAGTGTGTCAGTTCAGAGTCAGCCTGGGGGAACAACCGGCAGCTAAAGAAGAGTAGGCCAACCATTCTGGGAGATGAGGAAGACCCTAGGAAGTGCCTTCTGAAAAACTTTTGGAATGACATGCATCTGGAGAGCAGAGACAGTTCAGCAGAACACAGCATGTAAGATGCAAATTATAGCAGTCTGGTTTCAACAAGAGGTTCAATAAACCTAATTGATTCACCTCCACCCAGCCCAGCGTGCAGTTGGAGCACTATATTTAAATACGCCTTGCTAGCTTCCTGCTGCTACAGCTATACCCACCTCTATGATATGAGGTCAGTTGGATTTGTTGCTCACTGAGAGTGAAATGAGCACTTGGAGATAGAATATTTTTTCTTTTTCAAAGTCTGGGTCTATTGTGCACATCTTTTCTGCTATTATTCTTAGAGAGGATGAGCATTTTTGGGTTGATTTTGGCATTGTGTGGCACTTCAGAGAGCTGTCAGAACAGCACACACAGGGAAATATCCTCTTTCAGCTTTTTTCTTACACTCAGGTCTTCTGTAATGTCTTAGATCATTCCTGTCAATACATATAATCATCTCTTTAGCCAATGATACCTGTTGCTCATCTTCTGCTTGAATTCAGGTGGACAGCTTTCTTTTTTCTGTGTCTGACTGTGTTAAACATGGTTTGCACCATAATTTACAATGCACTTACTCTGAACAATGAGTAGAATTATCAAGAGGCCTGAGAACTGTTTTTAAGTCCAAGAACCTATAGGAAATGCATATGTGAATTTGAATAATGTGGGATTATCAAATGCACTCTTGAGGTTTACACAGTGATATTTTCCCCAGTTTGTGGTACGTTACTTTATAGAGTGATAAACTGTACATCTCTAAATGTTCCTTGAGTTATGTTAAATATACTGGGCTGCTAGAGCTTGGTAGAGGTTGATCATCTACAATTCTTGTCTTCACTTGCAGATGGTCCTTTTAAAGCTTCCAGAAGGCTGCCAATTAACTGAATTCATGATGTGGCTGGTTAAACTGGTTTTGTGTGCATTTTATATTGATCTATTATTCTTGATTCAGTAACAACAATCATAATAGCATGACTGTTTCTTTGTGGATGACAAAATAAATGTTAAAATACCTCAGAGTCACATACAACAAAGAAGAAATAGTTGGCATTTTAAAAAAATTGCATGAATATACCAGAGCACAATACAAGTGAAAGTGACGACTTCACCTATGGTATGGAGAATCTGTCTAAAGACTTTAAAATTAACAACCAAAAAGACACTAGAGAAAACAGTAACGTTCCATTTTGGAATATAATATAAACTTCTTGTTTATATTTCTCTTACTGGGTTCTCAGTGTTTGCAGTGATTGTATTGAGACTGGGAAGATTTCCTAGCTCCTAGCAGGGAAGAACATGACAGAAACATTCTTTGATTAGCAAGTGTCATAGACAAAAAAAAAAAAAAAAGAATGTCAGTTTTGGGTTGGGGGTTTTTTTTCAAATTTGTTTT
>VXAV01006678.1:24420-39786 GCA_013399715.1 Alectura lathami | reverse complement strand
TATATACTCAGAGTGTAAATGCGTACCTTTTGGAGCCATTTTGTTCTTCTCCTTTTCTCACCCCTCCCCCAACCCCCCTTCACCATTTTCCTTTACCTCCATATGTTTATATAGATCACAAACAGAGATAGTGGAGAAGAGGTATACTGTTACTATTACTAGAGGGTTACTATTCATAAAACCAAAGTCATAAAACTTATTTAAAGTTCAGATAAAGGAAAAGAAGATGCCTTGAACTTAACCTCTTCTTAGCAACAAAATATCTTGCTCCCTTTATGAATAATTAGGCAGGAGGGGAATTTTCCCCTTCTTAGTTTTTCTTATTGAATTAATGCTCACCTATTTCATCTTTCCTCATTGAATGAAGAATAGATCTTTTCTGCCCAGTAAAACCTCTATATTCAAAAGTGAACTTCTAGACATGGATTTTTAACTGGAGTTTACCAAGAATTCCAATAGCTGAATATGTTTGGCATCATTTGTAAGTGAAATCCTTGATAATCTGGGCAACATTTGGGAAGAACCTCCATCAGCAGAAGTACTAATTGATAGAATACATCTGGTTTAAATGTCAGTAGGAAGACATATTTTCTGAGAAGAGACAGTGGTGGGTAGTTAGGAAATCTGTCTTTTAATCTGATGCATAGTTGTTGTATGACTGGATTAGGTCTCTGCTAGTAGTGATCAGTGAGGTCCTGAGAGCTAGTGCATAATAACCTGTGACAGAAGTGACTGGATCAATCTTAGCCCATAATTTGTCTGAGTTGTAACATCTTGAGAGTCTTTTGATCTAAAAAAAAAAAAAAGAAGAAAAAAATCTTGGTTTATATTCCAATACAACCTGGCTTTTTGGAGAATAAAAAAAGGCTTTCTTTCAGACACTCACTGGAGAAGAAGAGCTGCGCATGTTCACCTCAGAGCTCTGGCTCTCACATAGGTGAAGAGAGAAAATTACAACTCACTGTCAGTATAAAGAAGGCAGCTGGACAGCCCACATGCTGGCTGGGTACTATGAAAAGCAATGGATGCTTGGGCAACAGATCGTTAAGAGCATTGTGGCTCAATAGGTCCAAAAGTTTCCAGTCAGAAATGTAGTAGAAGATTTCTTGCAGAGCAACGGACATTTGAGCAATCCAGCCTATAATCAATTCTGCTAACCTGACCAAATAAGGGAACTTTATCAGTGTATCCATGCCAACGAGATAAGGAAAGCACCTCTCAAGAAGACAACAAGATGCCAACGTACTTACCGAAGTAAAAGAAGGCGTAACTGATCTGAAGCAGAAGACCAATCAAGTATAGTTGCTAGGGGCATGTATGTGAAACATATCCAAAGGCTTTTTAAGATGTAACCAGTAAAGTATGTGATCTGATAGCTAGGTGATATATATGTAAGAAACTGCGCAATAATTATTATTAGTAGTAGTATTAGTAGTATTCCTTAGTATTCTGTATTCCTTTGTTCCTTTAGCCCTTTGTTAATAAAGTAGCCTTTAGCCTTTTGGTAGTACCTCAGAGTGTTTGTTTGCTGATTTTATCCCCCGTCATAAAACACAGAAATATATCCCTTGAGGAAAAACTGTATTTTAACACTTTGGTGCAGCACTTAG
Source organism: Alectura lathami (assembly GCA_013399715.1). NCBI lineage: Eukaryota > Metazoa > Chordata > Aves > Galliformes > Megapodiidae > Alectura > Alectura lathami. Next base: position 38,176 of record VXAV01006678.1, on the reverse strand, counting down.
CTTCCCAGCTACCTGTAAGGAGACCTCTTCAAAAAAGCTGCATAAAATAAGAACGAAACAATAATAAACCTACAACTGTACATGTCACTAGAGGGATAAATTTTCTATTCTCCTGTTAAATATGGTATGTCCCCTCATGTCATGAAGATATTCCTTCTTTTTACATAAATATTCTTTGCTTTTGAATGTTTGAAATATTTGCAAACAGCAGTGAGTTTACCCAGAAATGGAAAGAGAACTGTAGGCTTGTTCCTCAGTCACAGGATTTATTGGTTTTGTTATTAGTCCACTGAATTTAGGAATTGCTTTTTTGAGAATTTAGACTGATTAAAGACAACAAACAGTGAGGTTTTAAAGGAATAGGACATTCCATAGAGACTCCAGATGTTCACATCTTTAGGAAGTGATTTTTCAAGCTTAATTGTGTTTCTTAAATTCTTGGAGCTATTCAACATTGGTTGATATCAAAGACTGCTAAAAATCCACATCCACCCTTCTCCTCACAGCCAAGTTTGACTGGAAATTGTTAGGTCCAAGATTTCAGCTTAGAGCAGCAGAAGTACTCCAACTAAATCTGTACTAGTTAGCTTGTGCACCTGAAGAAACGTAGCTGCAGCAATGACAAGCATCTTTTCTACATGCTTTCCAAGACACCAGTTGGTTTACAGCTGGTTCTGGCATAATTTTGCACTTTGTAAAGTAGATTACTCCAACAGAAATTAAGCAGAACTGCTGGTATCTGTACCATTATTTGAATAAGAATTTTCTGACTATTATTCTTCTTCCTCAGACACTTTTCAGTATTGCATATTTAGAGTATGTAGAGTAGAACTGCCAAACCAAAACCCAACCAACCACCAAACCTCGAAACTAATCAGCCAGAGTTGTTTAAAAGCCAGGTATGAAGTATTTATGGAGGAAAAGCAAGCGGGAATATGCAGGAAATTTCAAGTGACCTGTATGCTAAGTCAGTAGGAAATTTCATTGCTAAAGCTCTACTCTTGCAGAAAAGCAGGACATATGACTTATTTTCAGATTATACGGATGCAAACCTAACAGTGGGGAATCTGTGAGTGAGTTGCTAATAGTCTTTGTATATGTCTACTGTGTCTGTCTGCAGAAAGTAGAGGTTTAGATGTCCAGTAATTTGTTGTGACATGGTGAGGGAGGAAAGCTGAATCATCTCTGTGAAGTTTGCAGTGTCTGGAATTGTTTTAATTACACTAAAAGTGTACACAAAGACCTAAAATAAGCTGTTTGATGTTCTGGCTTTTCACTATATCAGTGTGAAAAGAAACATAAAATGACTTTCTCTTTACAAGGGTGACAAGTATTCCTACAATCCCGTTATGTGCCCAGTATATCATGTGTACTTTGTGGTTTCATGCGTTTTGGAATCTGATAAAAACAGTACAAAGCAACATGAGAAGGCACTGTGTTTAAAATCAGATGAGAGGAAATAATAAAAGGAAAGAGAAAAGGCTGACATTTTAAAGCAGTCTGAGTATGATTGCTCATTATTCTTAACACTGAATCATCGCATCACTGAATGACCTGTCTCAGGTCACAGCAGAATACACACACATTGCAGTGTCTCACACCTGTTTTGTCCTTGAAGTGTATAATTGACAAGTTATAAATGTAATGTCAGTGAAAGCTGAACAGGAGAAGTCCTGTTACATGTTTGGTATACAGGTTAAATAATCTGCAAGGCATCTATTGCAGTGTCTGATTCAATGAAAATGTCCATCCTGACCTGACTAACTCCTTGGAAGAATTGTCTTCTAATTAACGCCCTGATTGCCTTAAATTATGTTGTCCTTAAGTAGATGTTTTTGGCTCATTATTTTCTTCTGCTGTGTTATTTGTCGTAAATACACATCTCCCTCTTCTTTTTACAAGGACTAAAATTATTTAGGATCTTCTGAAATTCAGTTATTTTTACTGTAAAATCAATAACGTTTATTTCATAATAGATAGTAACAACAATAAACATTTAAATATTTTATGGAAGCTATATCAACAGAGTATCAATTGTGAATGCCATTTACCATTACATAGTCATTTGTTGCGCTGCAGATGACTCCACTTGTTGAAGAGCTGGAATATACTGATTTTACTGTTTTCTTTCCAGCCCATGCTGGAGGTTAATGAGATAAAAGGAAACTTTAATAAGGATTTTAATAAGATGCTGCTTTATAAATCTACAAAGGTTTAGCTGAAATATACTTGAGCTGCCTTACAGAAACTGACTGAGGGGCAATTAGATCATTTCACAGATAAGAGCCTTTGTTGTTTTTTCTTCCCCAAGGGAAAGACAGTACATTTCAGCACATGGAACCGGCTTGCGAGATCCCTCGAGTTTCTGACTGCATTGTCTGGGATGATAAACTTCAGGCAAAGTAAAAATTTGAGCTGTTCCCCTCATACCCAAACCAGTAGTGCTGTAACTGCCAGACTCTAGAGTCTTCAAATTCCTTTGTCACCCTCACATTTTGCAGAACTGTTGGAAAGGGCTCATTTTTGCCTTCCAAAAGCCTCTGACATTCTACAGCCCCTGGATGTTTTGCAGAACAGAGCTGTTCTCCTTCTGCTCAGTGCTGGTGCCAAGTTCCCTGTGCGAAGCTTGGTGTTTTGCTTCAACAGCGCTGTCACTGGAGGCAAAGCGTCCATGGGGTGACTGTGAAGGAGTGCTGGGAAGGGATTTAGGTGCAGCAGAGCACAGGACTGGGAGTGCTGGTTGCGGTGTACAGCATTGCTGGTGGTAGAACATGGAGTGCTGGGGTAGAGTGGAAGGGAAAGGAGGCAAAGAAAATGAGATCTGTGGGGGCTAAGTAACTTTTGTACAAACTTTTGGTTGTCACTGATGTCTGTTGTCCTCATTAGTTTCTAGGTAGAAGTTCTGATTTTTTAATTTTTCTTTTTACGTTATTAAAAATAAGTTTTAATAACTAATGCAATTGGTTCTATTAATTAGAATTGCATAATTAATTTAATCATTAATATAATTAATAAAAGAATAGTACATATTGGCATAAGTACCCTGGCATATGGAAAAGACTCATAGTTTGTCTTCCTCCTGTCTTGCTTAGCTCTTGGAAAGCTGAAATACATTTGCTTTCTGATGGAAAAAAATCACACCACAGGACCGACTGTAGTTGATAACTATCAATAAACTGTATCAGAACAAGATCTCTGAAAACTGCCACCCCTATCCAAGGAAAGTGTACAGCATGTGAGCCCGTCATTTACACTACTACACTTGATCACTGATCATTTTCTCATTAAAAGTCTCCACTTTTCTTCTCCTGTAGGTCAATATAAAAAGGACAGGGTGATCATGCTGCTCAGCACCTGTGATCAATTCTGAGGTTTGGGGAGCAAGGAGTAGGAGGACAGGATTGGAGAGATCTCCTATATTACTCAGCTACCTCAGTTAGTGTCTTCCTCTCCCAGGGTTCACATTGGAGCAAACCACATTGCAAAAATGGTAATGTTTTGCTGGCATTTCTCCTGCTGACGGGCTTTATCCTGAGCTATGGTGCTCTGACAGGAAACTTTTTTTTTNTTTTTTTCCCATTGGCCAGGCTTGGAACTATTTGGTTTTGTCCTTTAGCTCATGGTGCTTTTTTCCTGCTTTACCACTGATCTCTCCTGCAGTCTTGTTTCCTGTGTCTGTTGGTTACAGTGTTGCTGCCTGCCAGCCTTCCTTTTAGTACTCTATGAAAATGAAGCTCTTCTAGCCTACTCTCATAATCTCTTGTGCTCCTAGTAGTTCTCTCTGCTGAAGATTCCACCACTGCAGTTCAGCTGGAGCATACCTAGCATGCCTGAAAACCAAGCCTGACTGTAGATTAGCTCAGTTAATGTAGAAAAAAGTGGTTCTTGTAATCACAGAAACTGCGTGATATTAGCATGTATGTTGCAGGGAGGTGATGAAAGTGCTGCCACAGACACCCAGCATTGTCCTGTCCTTGCTGTCCACTCCCAAGGTACGTGCCTGGTGCTGGTGCCAAAAAGGTGACCTGGCTTTTATGTATTCCTTCATACAAGCAGCTGTTAAAATAACACCAGCAGGCATTATAAAATAATAATGATTAATAACGATCCCAGGAGTAGCCTGCCCCTCCATTAGCTCAGCTGGAGGGTAGGATAAATTACAGCACATTCTAGTTAAGCGTTTAAAGTCAGTGGGGGATACGTGACAACCCCACTTTATGCAGATGCTTCACACATGGATGTCTGCAAGGCTGAGTCTCTGCTGACTTGACAGTTTAACGGGCAATTTTGCTGCCACAGGCACTCCCTGATAAGCTGTTTTTGTCCTCCATTATCAAGGTGTGGAAGGAAAGCAAGCCTGCTCTCTTGTTTTCTGATCCATGCTGCTAACGGACACCTCATGGAAAGTCTTGTAAGAGAAAAGAAATGGGCATAATCAGAGAAGCTCTCATTGTCAGCTTGTGGGCTGATTGCTGGCCTTACCTATTATTATCCCAGGACATCTGTAAGTAAAAAGAGTTGTTATAAGTTAGGTGTTGAAGCAGTAACTTCACAGGAAAGTAAAATACTTGACAGTCAGGACAAACGAGCATTTACAGCCATTTCACCAACACTCTTCCACCAAAACAGTCTGTTTTACTTAATGTCCACTAATGGCATTGGTTTGCTGCATTTTTCTCTATTACTAAGCATGTGTAAGCTGTTGTGAGGCCTTGCAGTGCTGCTGTGATCAAACAAATATCATCAGTATTTATTTTGTGCTGTCAGTGACTGAGAGAAAGCCAGTCCATCCATAATTCAGCTGGCTGTGTATTTTGTTTTGGTTTTGGCTGCTGATATCATGCAAGGGACTCCTATCTGTAGTGCAGCAAAACTGTTTCCAAATTAAAAAGAATTTCACATGTTCCTGAAGGAAATACCGAGAAGTAGCACCTTTGATAATCCAATCAACGGCTTTTCTCTTTCTGGTAACTCTTCCTTCCCACACGGGAGAAGTTTGGAAGAAAAGCATTTTTTCTTACGTTAGGAATTTGCCATTCACTGTGGAATCGTAGAAAAGAGGTCTGGAACGGACCTACTGAAATCTGATGAAGAACAAAAGATATGCCTGGCAGCATTGTGCATGTGGCCAATAATGAATCATATGATTTCTTCAGTTAGCTTGTGCATGGCAGTGAAATCTAGTTATTGTTTTCTGTAGCATTTATTTCACAGTTTTGCCTATCTCCTCAGCTGTAATTGTCATTCCATCGGGGTTCTCTCTAAGAAAGCAGAACCATCTGGGGAAATCAGCATTGCTTCACTGAGTCTCAGCTGGAATAAAAATGATCTGATATGAAGATGAAGGAGAAAAAAATCCAAAATACCTTGCCATGGGAATTAATCAGGGCTGTTGACCAATGGATATAGTTCAGTACGAGGCAGAAATTTTATTTAAATACTAGAATGTACACTAGCATTGCAAAAAAGGAAGAACATAGTTTGATCCTGTTTTTATAGAGCAGAAATTGCTGTCCTGAAATTGTGGTGCATGTGTACTCTAATGAAAGCCAATGAATCGTTCTTACTTATAAAGATGACAGGATGAGGCCAGCATGTGTTAAAATCAGTGAAAAAATTCTCATTCCTAAAATATGACCTCATATTCCCAGGACTGACAAGATGAAGGATAGGCAGTAAATTAGTCCAACATCCTTTTACCTCTAGGTCTGAACCCTGCTTAGATCACTGGTTGAAATGAATCACTGTCTTTATCTGAAGCACATCTCCTCTGAATATTTATTGACAACACAAAACTGCTTTGGCATTTGGCACAATTTGACATGATTAATTGTCACTGTTGAAAGAGACCAGGGAATGAGCGAGACCTGAGCTCTTGTAGTGTCTGGGAGTCTGCACAGGGTCTGCTAAACTCGTGTTGCTGCTCTGTCAGGCTCGCAGTTTCAAAGACATGCAGGAAGCTAATTTTAACCAAAAAAGTTTGTGTATACGTGGGTGAGAGAGAAGAATAATAAACAAATATCTTAGCAAGACAGTTGTTCAAAATGACCACCTATGAAACACAATACAGCACTGATGTCTTAATCGGTGCTCGCTGCTTACAGTTTGAATTTGTCTCATTAAATTATCAATGCAAAGAATGCATTCGCTAAATGATCCAATAATATGAGGATTAAAGTCACATCAGGAAATAGCATAAAATGAATAATTCTCTGAGCACCAGAGCAAATGAAGCCTGATGTTTTATGAATTTGTATCCACTGTTTTGACATGAAAGGATTTATTAAACTGTGACTTTTTCCTTTTCAGTTATTTTTCTCTTTCCTGCACTGATCCTAGGGCATTTGAAAATGTTTTATTTTGTAGCTTGTCCCTTGGCAAGGACTACACAGTGTCTTTCCTCTATCCAGCCTCAGTCATCAAGCATCTGGCAGTGTAGTATTGAATCTACCTGCACAGCTGGGATAAACTGGAATCACAGCCATTACTCGATCCTGTACTCTTTTTATTAATCTGCATTGCTCATGTGGCTCTTGCTCTGGCTGCAGTGAGACAAGTAAAGACCTGGAGGTGTGAGAAACTCAGGCTCTCAGTGTGTGTGTGAATGCTCAGATCACTTACCTCTGAGAACTCAAGCACAGCCGTTCTGATGGATTTGGGTGAACCTGGTAAAAGATGGGGATTGACAGATCTTGTCACTACATAAGACTTGTTTTCCAAACAAAGCAGGTCAACTGTTGTGCAGGAGTTGGAAGTAACTTGTAAGTTCCTGTTTCTACCCATTTTGGTGAATTGAGGAATGGTGCATGATGACATCTGTCTGTTTCTGGAAAACAAATATAAAGATCAATCTCATTAATGCCTATATCATGGTTGTTATCCAGTGTTGGCAAGGAAAGCATTTTAATCGGTAAAAAAAAAAGCAAAGTACCAAAAACAATATCACCACCACAGTAAGGTTAGAGATTTAATCTGTTTCTTTCTTGGCTCTACTATTCGATTTAAAGCTGGAAGGAGACTGCGGTGATTCACTGCACAAGAGGGCCAGAACAAATGTCTGAGATTTTCAGAAAAAGTATGGATGTAGAAATGTTGTTTTCACCCACCAAATTTTACAGCAACTGAGCAGAACTCTTGAGAAATGTAGGCTACAGGTTCTGTAGAGCAGCTTTTCTCTGCCAAAAGCACAAGCTAGCTGGCTGCCCTCAGTGGGTGTTTCTGGCAGATGAAAATAACTGGGGAAAAAAATAGAGAAAATGATAGTCCTAAAACTTGACAGTAATACAGGAATATTAACGGGCAGAGTTGTTTGTTAGGGACAATCATTTTTGTGCTTTTGTTTCTGCTTGCTATTTTTTGTAGTGGAAGCACTTAAAGCTGTTCTGTTTCTATGGGTGAATCTGCCTTTCTTGCTGCTGATTCAGTATCACCACATGAGGCATAATAGAAGGAAGTGCGGGATAGAGCTCATTCCTCTTCTGCAGTTTAAATCTGCTGCTCCAGGTGGCTGCACTGTCTCCATGTATGTGTGCACAGGCATATTGCTATGAAAACAGGCAGGCAATTTTCGTTTTCAGGGTGAATACCACACTCACTGCCTTATTGTTTTGACATGCTTTAGTTTAAGTTTAAAAGCTATTTTATATTTTATAAAAATATATGTTTATAAAAGTACATGCCTTGGCTTAACATTTAATAGCTTATTATTGCATTTATTATCCAAAATGTGGTAATACACAGCAGACAATTCATTGATCAGAGCACCTGTATCTCAAGGGCTTAGATGTGTAGGAATAATGCTCCACGCCTTGAGCAGCTCAAAATTTAGGTAAGTGCCCTACATCAAATATAGGCTGGGGTGAGGAGAGGAAGGGCAGCAGTAGAAGTCAGACGGGGGTGTTACAACTATGGATCAATGCTGAAATGTAAAGGGCTACACATAAGAAGCTGAAGAATAAATGAATGAATGTTTATTTGATCCTGTGTTTGCAGCTATCCTGACTTCCCTGTTCCAGTCCCTCAGATAATCTCCACCCCAGACTGTGTGCAGTTCATTTTATTGTAGACCACACTTGATTTCTCTGGCCTCGGTTTGAGCCACTGTGGACTGATCTTGTTAGCTGCTTTTTGTATCAGGCTACATCGATTATTCCCAAGGAGGACTCATTCTTCCAGGTCATTTTTGCCTTTTCGAACAAGCAGCTTCAAGCAGCAACAGCTTGTAAAAACACTGGCAAGTGAATATGTTTGGAATGCCCACTCACCTTACCTTTTCTTTATGTTCTGTGAAGCATGTTGACAGTGTACTTGACGGGTACTTTCTTCTAATGGTGGCTGAGCTTTACTTCAGGTGAAGCGCAACTGTAAAAATGGTCCAGTGCTGTTCAAGAGGGAGCAATAAGTGCTTTTAGAACTGAAGGTGGCTTTTTGATCTATTCTGGGACATTGTATGGGGAAGTTTAAAAGAGGTTGTAGGAATATGGTGGAGGTAAACCAGACATCAAGGTGTAAAGAAGATTTTTGGAGGTCAAAGAGCAATTCACTGTCTTGTACATTTTATTCATTTGAAAAAAGTTTGTCCTGGTTCTTACACATTTTGAAGGCTTGTTCTCTAAACCCCATACATAGAGAATATAAGCTGTTCCTTGCTTGGGAAGGCTGGAGGTCTGTATTTGCAGAGAACAACATGGGAGAAAACAGGTCTTGACAGGCATACACTAAACTTCAAGGAAGACCTGTACCAAGGCTAAGGCAGACTGAGGAGCCTGTAACTATAGTGTTATGTATGTGAATATCTCACACTTGCGAATGTACAGAGACGCCCAGAGGCACGAGCACACACAGTACTAGCAGAGAAGGGACAAACTAGAGCTGCTGGTCAGATCCTCCCCTGAACTCCATGCTCCTCACAAGAAAAGTTCTCTTGTAACCACCCCCTTTCTGTATTACTTCTTCCACATTCAGTTTTGGATGTGATTTATGATGGTAATATCCCAGCAGAACATCTGGCCTTTTGTCCATTGTCAAAAATGTTGTGAAAGCAGGCCAAAAGATACAGACATCAAAGCATGAAATTTGGAAGCTTATTAATTGTAGGCTGGTGTTTCCTGCTGAGTTTCCAATGGACTTCATGTGCAATGTATATAAAATTCACAGTGAGATGAGATAGATTTCCATTGATCTACACCATACAACTATCTGGCTCAGGCAAACAACTAGTTTGTCCTCTGAAGGACCTTGTTCATCAAAGGTCATTCAAACAAAATGCTGTGTCAGGGCCCTAAAGGCGTCAATAAGCCTTAATTGCCCTGACCAGGCTCACCTGAGACCCACTCCCACCTGGCCCTCTACCTGGACTTTAACAGCAGTAGATCAGTTTAAGCTATGGCATGGCTTCTTCTCCTTGTCTGAGTTATGCTGTAAGTGTATTTGTTTCCAGCTGTGCTCCTGACTTGTTCTTTCAGTTTGCTGGATTGATCTCGAACCTCATTGCCTGGGCTATAAGTGGGGCTTCCCCACCTGGCTCTGTTGCTACCGGGCTCAGACCTGTGGGTGGGGCTGTTGCCTAGCCTGTGTTGTGGCTGCCCTCAGCTCTTCCCTCTTGAAGGCCTCCTGTTCTTGCTGCTCCCTGCCAGGTAGGAAACTCCTTATGCCTTATCTAATTGCATGTTTTTTAAAAGTTGTTTTGCTAGTCTAAAAACTGCTATGAAATACAGTACAAGTTAAATTGTTGTAACAGTTAATGAGATATAAAGCAAGAAAGAGAGTGAAGCTAACTTTTCAAAAAAACTATGACTGTTGCTTTAGACAAGATATCAAAGTTGTGAATAGCTTAAAGATAGCTGAAAGTCTTAAGGGTGAAAGCTGTGGGGAAAAATACTTCGTCTGCTGATGCTTATTTTGAAATGTTGTTTTGGGGCTAGATGGTTTATCATGTTTGGTGTGAAGATGTTAATCATAGCTGCTTCATCATTATTGTTTTCTGTTATTGTTATTATTGATTAACTCTGTAACTAGGGTAGTGCAGTTATATTGGACATATGCTTTCTGAATGATAAGTAGTGTTTCATAACTAGCTTTCCAGTGGGAGAGGAGAAAGTATAGGGAAAATGTTCTGTATGCTTCGGGAGCTACAGGAGATACTCTTCTGAGAGACCTTGAAGCGCCACGAGTGTTTCCTGAAGCTCTGCTGCTATAAATGTTATGTTCCTGGATAGGCCTGCATGAAGAAAATGAGACTGCTACAAGGCAAGGGCCTCTCAGCTGAAGTATTTACATTTTATTCATCTATTCATCTCTTGTTGCTCTTTCCAAGCACTGAGCCTGGACTCAGTAGCCCCATAGGCAGGATGTGAAGGGAGTTGAGATGGAAGGCTCTAAAGAAAGGGTTGCTTGTGAGTTAATCACTGGTAGTGGAGGGCAAAAAACAGAAAGGAAACATAGCAGGAAACATTTACTTCCACTTGTGGCAGCTTTTCCAAACACTGGAGAGAATTTCAGTCCATGCTCACTTGGGGGCTCACTAGTGGCTCTGAACCCATGTTGTTTTCATAGGCTGCAATCTTCTGCCAACTTACTAGTTGGCAGATTTACTTGGAGAAATGTTGACATGATTGGCAAAGAACATAATTCAGCATCCTATACCAAGGACTCTTGTTTTTTATGCCTTCACTCTTTAGCTAGCTGAATGCAAAACTCTGCATCCATAGTATGAAAACCCTTCCGTTGGCACTTGGTTTGGAGCCACCTTGAGCCAACTGAGTAAGAAATCATCCATGTAATGCTAGGTGTATGTTAAAGCATCGAAGTCTGTTCAGGAAACTAAATTACTCATGAGCTTTACTGGTTTTATTTCTAGAAAAGCAAAAAAATCTTGTCTCAGGAAGCAAACACTGATCCAAAAAGCACCTGTTCTTTACCAGCTAAGAGGGATGATAAGCCAAATCAGACTTGCTTCTTTCTTATTTTCCTTAAAAAGCAAAGTGTTGAGCCACAAGTGACAAGTTTACTTGGTCACTTCAAAATGTATCAGAAAATGTGACAGAAAGCAAAACCTATATGCAGCCATTTATTAATTCTGCTATTGAAGTTAATAAATGCTATTTGAGTTTATATTCTCTTGCTCATTTATTTTGGGGAATTTGCTACCACTGTGAAATCTGAAAGTTCAAGGGAAGAAGTTATGAAAGGGAATATGTAATTTCTTTACTCTAGCTGCTAGTTCATTGCCTCAATTAATCTACATTTCTAACATCCTCAATTTGTGGAAAGCTATTGGAGTGGCAATGTGCAGTATGTATAGATGAAAGCTGAATTTTAATAAATATGAGATATTTAGTACATAGGCTGGCCTTTGAAATCCATCAATGCTTGTCCAGACTATTCTGGATAGTTTTAATATGTGTATAATCAATGAAAAATGTTAAGATATTTTTTTGCCCATGGGCTATCATCCTTATTTCCATCAGGAACAGCACATGTGAGGTTTGGGTTAAAATTTCTGAATCTGTCCCCTGCCTTTAGACTGGCTCTGCTTGCTCTCTAGTAAGATTTCTATCTATAAATCATAAACAACTTTTTTGTTCATAAATAGTATACATGAAGTAATATGGTTATTTTTGTAATGCATCTAGTTGTAGTCAGTGTCAGGAATGTATTTCAATGTGCCTTGAATATCTGGTTTGTGACCTCTGAAGTTAAAATGTAGCTGGGTGTTGTGGTGTTGCAGAACAAGAAATAAACTCCAGGTGAATTATATTCAGGATATTGTTTTTGTATTTAGAAGCTGGAGTGAAACAGTCATGTTGCGCACACAACACATTTTACTGTACTGTTTGGGTTGTTAATCTTGCGGAGTCACTTTTTTTGTTGTTAATTATACAAAAAAAGTATATCTAACTGCAAATTCTGGAAACAGATTTTTTGTTTGTTTGTGGACAAAAACTAAACCCTGACTGGGGAGGAGGCAATTACTTATGAGGGCTCCCCTTTCTTCTCCACTTCCCCCCTAGGTAGGTGGTAATCACAGCAAGATGCTGGGCCTGTCCAGGCTTCCCAGCCCTATCAGGCAGCAGGCCTGGACTCATGCCTGGTTTTCTCATTCTGTCTGCCCTGATTTGGGCTGGGGTAGAGTTAATTTTCTTCCCAGTATCTGGTATGGTGCTGCATTTTGGATATAGGATGAAAATAATAGTGATAACACACTCATGTTTTAGTTGCTGCTGAGCAATGCTTGCATACCACTTGTTTTCTCCCTGGGGGTTTGGTCCTTCTGCTCCAGTGCTGGGCCTCTTTTTAACTGCTAGTGGCTGAGGGGCAGATTGAGGGGTTCTGTGTAGGTAGTGCCACTGGTTTCAGTTAGATGGTCTGTAAGTAGACATGGATGCTGCATAGCAGTTGGTTTTTTGTTTGCTTTTGATCTTATTACATTAAAAAGGTCCAATTGTCAAACTTCAAGTTGCACTGGAAATTTAAACTTGTTTACCATTTACAAAATCTTCATTAACCCGTAGAAAAGGGTACAGATAGTTTACCCGAAATGCACTGATGGCTCTAACTAGCTATAAAAGCCAGCCTATGTTATGCCCAAGAAGAACACTGGGAAACTGCACTGTGTTAGCTGCAACTTCCAGTAAAGCAAACCTTAATCTATGTTTATTAGTGAGAGAGTAATGATTGAAATATCAGCCTTGTAACTTGTTAAGCCCTTCAAGGGTTCAGAGTTGATATCAAGGGGAAAAAAGATGACTTTATTCTTGATTTTAAAAAAATGAACTATTTCAGTCTTGGAGACTGCTCCCTAATAAAAATAAATCATGCTGAATGTTCACCATGATGAACTGATAATAATTGGAAATTGCAATTTTATTGTTAAAAGGTAATGTTTGTGAGTGTGAAATCAAATACTTTTAAATTTCTGTTTCTATAATAATCTCTTAAACCACAGACATTACTTTTGTGTCTATTGTGGCTTAATGCTTTTATTATCTTGGATGTCACATAGAAACAGAAAATTACTTCTCATCACATTCTAAAAAATTTCATAATAAACTTTGACTGTCATTAAATCTTCAGGAGGTGTTAACTGCTTTTATAGTAACGGAATTTACATTTGGGCATTCTGTAGTTGTTAGCTCAAGTACAGGACATTCAGGTGTTGGCTCACTCCCCCACAATAAGATGTCTCTTTTTTTTCAGTATTGGATATTAGCCAGTTTGAGGTGATAATGCAGAACTGTATCAGTACAATGCATATAGAGGTGTGGTAGGACTGCTAGTCTTCTGTAAGTTACTCTATTTCAAGGAAATTGAGGCCTCTTCAGAAACATTTAGCCTTTGGTATCTGCGCATCCATGTTAGCCTTGTATGTAAGCAAGAGGACTTGGACAGACATGGACATATATAATGCAGTCAAACTGGAGATATTTATTTCTGTAATGCTTTGAAAGGGGAATATGTGAACTGAGTGTTGAGTGGAACTACATTTCCTTGACTAGAGTGGGAAGATGAAATTCATTCAGCTAAATGAGGTTTCAGATTGAGGGAACTTTTGATGCAAATGATGCATGTCAGGGGAGATATCTGGATTCTTATTATCCAGCCTTCCTATTATGCAGAATCAGGTTAAGTCCCCAGTGTGAGCATGTACTTAAATGTGAACCATGTTTTTAAAAAACTGCTGTTTTTATTAATTACAAAAAATTATGATTTCGTTATGAAAACAGTCAATTACTTCTATGCTACTTTCTGGGTTCTG